>JAODAL010009539.1:0-110117 GCA_025379985.1 Phyllomedusa bahiana | reverse complement strand
GTGTAAAGAATAAAGGTGTGTTGTTCTCCATGACTTTAATGGTCATCGCTCAGAATCGACTGCTCACTATCGAAAAACCTTATCGATGGTGGCCGACTATCGACTATCGCCCGATGTCGATAGCCAACGTAATCGCTCAACACTAGTGACTACAAAATTGCTATATTCACATTTAAGTGCAAGGTGGCTCTATCAACAAATCTGGACTGGGCAAAAGTGCAAAAAACACGTATCTGTAATGTATTCGGATAATAAAAGGTATTTTTGGCACCTTTCAATTCACCTGTGGTGACTACAAAATTGCTGTATTCACATTTAAGTGCAAGGTGCCTCAATGAACAAAGCTGTAGTGCGCCAAAGTAAAAAAAACACGTATCTGAAATTTATTCGGATAATACAAGGTATTTTTGGCACCTATCAACCTGTGCTGACTACAAAATTGCTGGATTCTAATTTAACTGCAAGGTGGATATATCAACAAAGGTGGAATGGGCAAAATTGAAAATGAACACCTGTCTGAAATGTATACTGATAATTAAAGTGGAGTTTTGCACCTAACAAAGAGACCTGCAGTTACTAGAAAAGATGTGTATCCTAATATAAGTTCAGGCTGCCCAATATCCAGGAAATATTTCAATAGAAAACTGTTAATAATAAAGCTATTGCAGTGCAATGTCTACACTAAGTCTTGGTGAACTTTATCCAGTATTCTTTATAGAGCTTGTCTGTGTTCGCCCGCAGGGGCCTCCCCTCCGCCCCCCCCCTCCGTGACTTTACAGCGGTAGATGCTCCTTCAAAATTCTCTACCTAACTACATAAAATCTTCCAATCTCTAAT
Organism: Phyllomedusa bahiana; assembly: GCA_025379985.1. NCBI lineage: Eukaryota > Metazoa > Chordata > Amphibia > Anura > Hylidae > Phyllomedusa > Phyllomedusa bahiana. The sequence continues at coordinate 109,280 of JAODAL010009539.1, read as the reverse complement.
TTAACTAAGTTGTAAACAGTAGAGCTTTCTCTGTGAAGAAATAGATTAATTTCGCTGAGCTGTTTGGACACAAGCAGAGCGCACATCCTACTGCTCTGAGATGCTGAGAGACACTGAGGCTGAACAGGAAGGGCTGTTCTATGTAAAACGAGATCATGTGATTTTTCCAGCCAATCGCAACCATACACATCCCAGTCATGACGTCGCACACACATCTCACCCTGCTCTATTCTGTAAGCTGATTTGCTGGCCGCCAAAACTACAGGAAGCGCCGAAAAAGGCGCGATCTTAATAGATGATGCACAGATTTTAACCTTAATTATCGCATGATCTGGAATAATATTTAGTCGCTGGGAAAAACACATAAAAATGTGGTTAAGATTTGTGGATGATGTGCTATTATTGTGGACGGGCACACTTGAAGAGTTAAATCTTTTTGTAGAATTCATAAATACGGTGCATCCCCTAATAAAATTCACAAGTAATATTGACCAAAAATCCATTGACTACCTAGATGTCAACATTAATATAGAAAATAAAAAATTGATCTTAATAGTTGATGCACAAATTTTAACCTAAATTATCGCATGATCTAAAAATTTCGATCGACATAAAAAAACTGTGCCGATTTCAACTTTGTCGATAATAATCGCTCAACACTACTCATAACCCTAGGATTGAATATCTGGGACCTAAACGTGAATCCAAATCACCTGACATTTGTACGTTCATTACCTCAATTTGGGACACAAACACCACTCTTATCTTCATTGTGGGGAACATTATCCAACAAGATACCACGGGAAGAGTTAATCCTGCCAATGCACATTTGTAGCATAACGGAGGTATTGCTGAAGAAATTGTGAAGGAAGGTGGGATGGAGATACAAGAGGAATGACATTAGTGCTCGTTCCAATGGTGCTCCTCTACCGGTGTCTTCAGCAGTTGCCACTCGAGCTGGCCAACTGAACTGCCAGTACATTATTCATGCCGTTGGACCCATTTACAATAACGTTTGCCATGAGAATTGTGTCAACTTGTTGAAACAAACGATACATAATGTGCTTGAGTTGACCCAGGTTAATAAATTCCAACCTTTAGCCATACCCCTGGTATCTTCAGGCATTTTTGAGTTTCCACCTATGACATGTATTAATACCATTCTTACTGCATTGATTGAACACAAGCTAATTCCTCCAGTGCGTGAAATACGGATAGTGGTACTGACAGACGCTATGGCCAAATGACTGAAGACTACGTGGCTCTCGCTTACCCAAACCACTCCTTCTCCCAAGGCAACTGCACCCTTTCTCAGGAGTATAATCTCGGTCCCGCTGCAAACTACACCCACATTCCCTCCACTACCAGAACCAGACTCATTCATTTACGTACCCCCACCTTCGGCAGCATCACCACCACCTCCTCAGCCACTGGATTCTTTTTCTCTTCCGGTGCTACCTTTTCATCCATCGGCGGCAGCCACAATACCCCAGGATCAATCAATCTACATGCCTTTTACACCCGAACAAGTCAATAATCTACTAACCCAAATGCCAAACCCTGAGAAGAACCCTATAGCTTTTTACCGTGGCATCGGTCAGATACAGAAGACATAGTCTGCCCCTTGGAAAAATCTATACCATGTTGCCAGCATCAAGGCTGGAGATTACTTTTGGCCTATCATAAAATCAGCCCTACAAGAAGACACTGTTGAGGACACCAGTGCTTACTCATCTGGGGAAGAGTTCTGCCGTCGTATTCATTCTTGGGCAAAGGAACACTTGGATGAGTCCTTAGTCAATATCTTCAATTCTACTCAGAGTCCTAAGGAATCCATGGAGAATTTTTATCACCGAATGTCTGCCTTTTTCCAGGACCATGGATTTGACATGAACACTAAAGTACACAGAATCCTCTTTTCACGGCGTTTGTTAAGGGTCTCCTTAAACCCATTCGGGATTACTTTGAAACTATTCGAGCAGAATATGCAGTTGCCTGGAAGTCAACTTCTTTCTATTGCTAAGGCTCAGAGTTCTTTATTGTCTCAGACTGATTCCTCTCAACAATTGAAGAAAGTTTCTACAATGTCCCTACTTCAAGAGCTCCCAGAACGCCCTACTTCCCAGACTCCTATACTTTACAATCAACCAGCATAAGTATACCCAGGACCTCAACCTACAAGCTCCTATCAACCTAATAATTTGCGAAACCTCCAACGCACACCTTCTGGCGGGCAAGGCCAAATAAAAAAAAAAATAGACTTGTTTTACTGCAACCGATCCGGACATATCATGAGGCAGTGCCGCACTAAAGCTTGTGATGAAACGAGGAACTTTGCTACTAACGACCAACCAATACCATTATACCCTCAAGCACACAAGCATAATCGAAGGAATGTTGGCTTTTGAAGGTAATGGAAATGTTTGGTTTTGATGGAACATGGAAATTGTTAACCAAAGTGGATTCAAGATGACATGATGGATGTGAAGAATGACAAGCGAGTGTCATGATGGAAATTATGTTGAAGGTGTAAGAAAGAAAATCTGGAAGAGCAACTGAAGAACTAGATTTTGGTGATATAGAATGTGGACACTAATATTATGACAGGTTGGATGGAGAAGTTGTAAAAAATACAAGGCAATGTGGGAGTAAATTTTTATGCATCACAACAGCAACAAAATTAGTCTTCGGGACCTGTGAAACTCAATATCAAGTTTATGAACCTCAACCATCAAGATTCAACCAACAAACACAACACAAACCTCAAGTCAGCAATAATAATCCATTCATTGGACCTCAGTTCACCAATCTTAACAATAGTCAGTACCAACAAGCATATCCTCAAGATGCGTCTTATCCGACTTTCCAACCTCAGGACACCTCTTATCATCCTTACCCATAGGATTACGACAAGCCTGTGTCTACCGATTTTCTCAATGCTTCAGAGAACACCACTGTTAGTCATTTCTGGACCCGTGTTGACCGTCAATCTTCAAATTAACGGCCACCAACTTCCTTTCCTTGTAGACACAGGTTCAGCCAGATCAGTTCTGAAAACTTCTGACATTCCACCTGATGTCATCCTTTCTTCTGATTACATTTCATGCGTAGGAGTGGATGGACGACCAACAAACCCAGACTCGCTTAACCAATCCTGTACCAGTTGGACAACATGGACTGCTGCCCAGACTACTTGTCTCTCCCACTTGCCCAACAAATCTCCTCGGGGCCGACCTTCTACAGAAGATGAATGCTACTATCAGATATGATTCTTCTGGAATGTACTTGGATTTTGACACTCCTACTCCACATGAAGTCACTTGTGCTCTTCTGCGCTTCTCATGTTTTCTTCACATCAGGCCACCCATCCTGAACTTTGACACAACACTCATATACTTCTCAACCAAGTGCCTTCTTCAGCCGCTTACTTCACAGTCTATGGTTTCTGAAATGCATTCTTCAGTATCCCACTGCATCACAGGAGTGTTTTCAAACCCTGAAAAAAACTTATCCTACAAGCTCCAGCTCTGGGAATCCCGGACAACTCACAGCCTTTCAACCTCTTCCTATTTGAAGACTATGGCCACGCTTCTGGAGTCTTGGCACAGAAACATGGAGAGCGTATGAGGCCTCTGGGATACTGTTCTTGCAAGTTAGATCCTGTTGCACAGACTGCCCCTGCTTGCCTCAGAGCTGTCATTGCTGCACAAGTTCTTCTGAAAAAAACTCAAGACATCATTTTATGCCATCTGGTCACTGTTTTGCCTCCTCATGAACTTCAAGGAATCCTTAAGCAGTCTCAGCAACCTCATCTCCGTAAACAGCGCAACCTCCGTATACAATGCTCATTACTGATGCATGATGAGTGATGTCACTTTGAAGAGATGTACTACTCTCAACTGTAACGAATTCCAAACAGGATGGCTGGAAACGTCCAGGTATGGCGGATCCTCTGGGCCCACCGTGGGCGCAGATGGTGAGACACGCAGTGGGTAGCCGGAATGCAGGTCAGGATAGGCGGTGCTGGACGGTGCTGGACCGCAGACAGGGCCCACAGGTGTAGCTGTAAAACGTATGGCACAGTCCAGGATGGCAGCAGACAGGTAAGGTGCAAGGTAGCAGGAGGTATAGCAGACTGGTGCAGAGGCCGATACACAGCAGGTGGCAGATAAACGTAACAATAAACGTATAACGAGTCAGCAGCAATACAGCAGCTAAGGGGTCAAGCGCTGTGCAGGAAACACACAACAACGGACTGACACCAGAGCCAGGGGGGAAGTTCCTTAGTAGTCAGAGGTCAGGGGTCACTTGGCAGGAAACAGAAAACACCCTCTTTAAATGGAGTGCAGTGCCGCACCCGCCCCTAGAGGAGCACGTTGTGCGCACAGGACGCCAGGGAGCTGGAGGAAGCAGAGATTTTTGAGGCTTCAGGAGTGGCAGGAGCCCGGACAGGTGCGTGCTAAGAGCCAGGAAAACCAGGGAATGTCGCAAGAACAGCGGCCGGGACACAGGAGACACGGGCACGCTGTCGGTCCATAGCAGGGGCCGCGGCGTGAACCGTGACAGTACCCCCCCCCCCTTAAGCTCTCCCCTCCGGGCTAGCCGGGTACCTGCAAAATGACTAGGGGTCACCACCTCCTCCTCGGTATCCCAGGAATTGTCATCAGAGGAGGTGTCAAGAGAGTCCCGGAAAACTTCTTGGACCTGGGGAGAAGAAGCAGAAACAGTAGCCAGGGGGTGGGGTGGGTGGGAGTCAGAGGTGTCTGTGCAGACCAGAGGCTTCTCCTGTACTTGAAGTTCCTCCAGAGGCAGAACAGCAGAAACGGGCAGAGAAACGGGTGGGCGGGATTGTACTGAATGAGCAGGCTTGAGGCAACGAGAGTGGCAATGCTTACCCCAGTGGACGACTTCACCAGTTTTCCAATTCAGGGATGGGTTGTGAAGCTGGAACCACGGAAGCCCAAGCAGGACTGGAGCAGACGAACTTGGAAGGACATAGAAGGAAATCTCTTCCTGGTGGGAACTTCCAATTCTGAGAGACACAGGCAGGGTACGGAACTGGACTGGCTCCTACAGGATCTCCCCGTTGATAGAAGAAAAACGTAGGGGCTTTTCTAGACGGGAGACAGGCAGGCTGAACTTCTCCAGTAGAGACGGATGGATTGAAATTCTCAGAGGAGCCAGAATCCAGCAGAACAGAAACTTTATGGGCATACCAGATGAAAAACGTTTGAGTGACCGGAGTGGTCAGAAAGAGGAGCAGATGCACCACCACTCAGGGTCACCTCACCAACGAAACCTAAGCACTTGGAATCACGGGGCGCAGCCGGACGGACTGGGCAGTCCTTGAGATAATGTTGGGCACCACCACAGTAGAGGCATAGATTTAAGCTGCGTCGACGGGTGCGTTCCTCAGTAGAAAGATGAGTGCGGTTGATTTCTATAGGCTCATCTTGTGGGAATGCAGGTATCAGGCGAGGTGGACTCGAGGTTTCAGGTACAAGGCGCAGAGGCTTGCGAGGCCGGATGGACAATGGCTGTTGGCGTAGCTCAAGCTCCCTCTCTGTAAAACGGATGTCAATCTGGGTAGCAAGAGCAGGGTGGTAGGTAGGTCACGACCAGCCAACTCGTCCTTGATGCGTCCATCGAGGCCCCCCCCAGAAGGCAGCAACGAGGGCCTCATTGTTCCAAGCAAGCTCGGAGGCCAGGGTGCGGAACTGGATGGCATACTGGCCCACTGTAGAGTCGCCTTGACGGAACCGGAGCAGAGAAGAAGCAGCAGAGGTGTTGCGCCCAGGTAGCTCGAAGGCTTTCCGGAAGGTGTTCAGGAACTCCTGGAGGTCCCCTGTCAGTGGATCGCCTTTCTCCCAAAGGGGTGAGACCCAGGCCAAGGCTTCACCTGACAGCAGGCTGATGATAGAGGCAACCTTGGCACAATCAGAAGGAAACTGGTGAGCCAGGACCTCAAAGTGAATAGTGCACTGATTGAGGAAGACGCGACAAGTATGGGGGTCTCCGGAATAATGGGCAGGCAGAGGCAGGTGCAGGCTGGGACCGGACATGGCAGCAGGAGGCAGGACCACAGCAGGTTGCGAAGCAGATGTAGATGCCAGTGCAGACGCGACTTCTTCCAGACGAGTGGTGACATTCTGCAACTTCTGGAACAATTGCTCGAGATGGACGCCATGACGGTTCACAACAGCTACAAGTTCAGGCAGAGTCACTCCGGCAGGATCCATAATTTATCATCAGTCCGTACTGTAACGAATTCCAACCAGGATGTCTGGAAACATCCAGGTATGGCGGATCCTCTGGGCCCACCGCGGGTGAGACATGCAGTGGGTAGCCGGAATGCAGGTCAGGATGGCGTGCTGGACGGTGCTGGACCAAAGACAGGGCCCACAGGTGTAGCTGTAAAAAGTTAGGGCACAGTCCGGGGAGGGCAGCAGACAGGTAAGGTGAAAGGTAGCAGGGGTAACAGACTGGTGCAGGGGATACACAGAGGTGGCAGATAAAGTAAAAAATTTAAACGTATAAGGTCGCAGCAAACAGCAGCTAAGGGGTAAAGGCTGTGCGGAAACACCAACAACGGCTGACCCCAGGCCAGGGAAGAAGTTCCTTAAGTGCCAGAGGCAGGGGCCATTTGGGCGGGGAAACAGAAACAGCCTTTTAAATGGGAGTGCGTGCCTCGCGCACCCCTGAGGGGCACGAGTGGCCAGGGACGCCAGGGGGGGAAAGGAAGAGGATGTTGAGGCTTCGGGAGTGGCAGGACCCGGGGGCAGGTGCGTCCCCAGGGCCGGGGGACCCCGGGGAATGTTGCAGCAGAGCCGGGACACGGGACGCTGTCGGTCCTAGCAGGGGCCGCGGGTAAACCGGGGGACATCAACCCAACCCCTCTTTTTCCCTTCTCAAGGGGGGAAGTGGAATGAAGATCAGTTACCAAGATGAAGACCAGACTCCCGGGGATAAACCCTTTCATGACTCCCTTTTAAACAAATGGAGGCTGAAACTCTCACCCTTCCTACTGTTCTACATAAAGTTGGAGAACCCAGACTATGTATTCTCCCAAGATGGACCCAGATATGGGATGATAAAGGACGATTCCATACAGGATTTGCTGTGGTTACCTTGCAAAAAAACCGTGAAGGCTGATCTTTCCTTTGAGAATGTCAGCCCAAAAGAAAAATCTGTGCTGTCGGAAGCTTGTAAGCTGAAAAAGAGAAGACCAAAACATATAACCCCGATCAGTACACGGAAAAAAAGCCATGATTTGGCCTGAAGTGACCCTTTGCAAGTTTTCCAGCAGCTAATGGTACCCCCTTTCAAGAATCAAAAACCCGTCCAGACTCTGATGCATGCTCCCCAATTGTCAGTCAAGTGGCCGTTTAAAGACTAAACCCCATGGAAGAATAGAGCAGAGGAAGCGGGGCACCTACAGAGCAGATTTGGGGCCCAAAAAAAGCCACAGCTCTTTCCCGAGATTCGGAAAGGGGCAGGAGTGGCTGTATATTGCTGACCAGGAGGAAAAAAGAAAGGGGAGGGAGAAGAAAGAAGGAAAGAAGAAGGTGAGAAGAAGAAGAAGAAAGAAAGGGAAAAAAGGGGGAGGAAAAAGAAGAAGAACCAAAAAAAGATGCATTGTCCCGGGTTAACCTGTTGAGACAATTTCAAAATTGAAAAAAGCCCGAAGGAAAGGAAAAATTGGGGGGAATTGGAGCAGAGATAAACAAGATGTTTTCTAAAAGGGAAAAACAAAGACTTTGTTTTTCCAAAAAAAGGGATTATATCCAGCTGTGTACAATGGGCCATGGTACTACCCACAGAGGAAATAAACCCGATGATTTCGCAATCGACAAAATATCCCAGCACCCATAATCTCCCCCACAGCAAGTAATATGCTAGAAATTTTGAAAAATGCAATCTTTTAAACCCCCGGGGTGATGCCAAACCAAAGAAGCATTTGGTAAAACCACAAACTTTTTTATCGGGTCGATTGACCAATTAATTACCCAAGAGTGGAAAAAAACAAGTATGTTTAAATGTGGTGGATATTTTCAGCATTGCCCGAGGCCACCCCGTTACCAAAATGATGCCAGAACCCCTTGAAAACTTTGATGAATTGGTAGGGGGATTCGGGGGCCATTACTCTGCAGAGTAACCAGGCTTTGGAAACTAGTAGGAGTGACCTTGGCCTGCTACTCTACCATCCCAAATCCAGTGGAAAAGTGGAAAGAATGAAAGCCCCCTTTAAGAACAAAAATTTGAAAGTAGCAAAGAAAAAATTTTCCCTTACACTCTATTCTGTACAAACACCCTAGGCAGCCCACTGGTCTCACTCCTGATGAGATATTATTCTCAGGCCCGCCCAGATAAGGGAGGTTTCACCCACAGCAGTTTAGGGCAGGGAATGATAGCCTTGTAAAATATGTTATAAATCTGTGTAATGAATTGAAACTAATCCATGCCATAGTGTTCCCCTCCATTCCAGATCCAGACTCTGATCAAAGCTACAACCTGGTGACTTCGTGTGGGTGCAGAAACACGTTAGAGATTATCTGGACCCTAGATTGAGGACCATACCAAGAAAGTGACTACAGGGAACAAATTTATCCTTTCTACATCTGTATTGTTTGGTTGTGTGTAGGAACATAGGGGTAGCAGTCACCCAAGAGAAAGGGGTCACCATTTTTTATTGATGTAATTCCCCCAGGAGGGTTATGAATTGACAAACAGACCATAAAATCGCACCTACAAGAGGGGATTGTGAGAGCAAGGTGCGAGGCTTTTTCAGGGGTGACCATTCTTAGTTTCCCAGACCCTAGAACTTCTGTCAGCTCTTATCCCTCCTATCTTAGGACAGGTGTTTGTGTTTAGACAGCTAGGCTAATTGTCGGGGTCGAGAGTAGCCCATTAAAGCTGACCAACACCCGCAGGCAGGGACCCAAGTTCGCTTAAAAGTCATAGGGACAGTTAGGGACCCCTCTCCCCATCCTCACCTAGTGACAGGTAGGAAACGAAATTGAACAGATTCTTATGTTTTTAAGGATGATTGTGGAGGATTTAAGGAAAAAACATTAAAATCTGTTTTATCATTACATTCTTATTAAGCTCATCAGATAGTTTGTTTAAACTGCTTTTACTGCTATACATTCTTATCGAAGTATCAGATATCTTTCACACAGCTTTATTTTGAACAGATGCACTATCTGCTTCAGTGAGAAGTTATATCAAGAATCCAAAGAAATTCCTCTCTCGGACGATATAGAGACAAGTTCAGGAATGTCTCTTATTTAACTAATTTCCTAGCAACCCTTTCGTTGATAAAGGGGGACTATGAGGTTTCAGCAACAGCCAATCAGCCAATGACAGAATAATCATGTGATTCAGAGATATATTGGAATGTAATTTTCTGTGATTAAAGCAGATTTATGCCCCAGACAGAACGTGTGGGTTGTGTCTCTCGAGCTCCAGCTTTCAACAGCTGTAATAATAATATAATTCAGACGGAGACATCTAATTGGATAAGGAGTAGAGAAAAGTGACTTCTACACCTAATTTATTATCCTGGCAGTCTTAGCTCACACTTCCAGCATTTGCACCCTGCTTCTGTACGACTGCCAGCGTTGTAGAGTCATCTGGGCCTCCCCGTCAACCATCTCATTGTTGATGTTGCAACACGCTGGAATTCCCCTCTCCACATGCTGCAGCGATTGAGGCAGCAGCGTAATGCCCTTTTGCATTATCAAGTGTCGCATGGCCTCACGAGCAGTGGTGCAGACTTCAGGGTGTTGAGCCATAGAGCGTGGAGGCAGGTGAAGGATCTTTGCAACATCCTTGACAGTGGTCAGTCAGTTCGATGTCATTGTCAGCATGACCATCGTGGTCATATTTTTACTGGAGCAAGCTTTAGACAGTCTGCGGCAGCAGGTTCCAGCAGTGATGGAGGAGGAGGAGGAGGCGGATACAGAGGCTGACACAGAGCCTTTATCGTTGGAGGATGTAAAAGGCCTGACTGTTTCTCAATTTTATCGGTCTTCTTTAGGTGGTGGTTCGAGGTCCAAGGCAGGTGCAGGACAGCAGTTCAGCTCACTGAGTAAAGAGCATGAGGCTAGCCAGGGCTCTGGTGATGGTCAATATGAGGAAGTGGAGGAGGATGGTGTAGCAGGGGTGAACACCACCAGTGCTGAATACCCTTCGGTGGTGAGAGGTTGGCACAGATTTCAGGAGGAGGAGGAGGCAGAGGAGGAAGATCTGGTTAGTGCCCCTTGACCCTGAGGCTTGGGAGATCTCGGCAACATCTCACACATGAGTGCTTGAATGCTACATTACCTGCAACATGATCCATGCATCAAGGCAATCAAAATGAACAGCGATAACTGGGTGACCACATCCTTGATCCACGTTCCAAATCAAAAGTCAGAAATTTCCTTCCACCCACATAAATTGACAGTAGAATGCAGGAATTTGAGACAGTGCTCATTGACCAACTCAAGACATCTGTTGCGTCTTCTTCCCATTCTAATGTCACGGTGGAACAATGTCATCAATGTGCCCATACTGCCATAATGGTACCGATGGCGGTAGCAGCTAGTTTGATTAGTTAGGCGGGGCTATTTTTGGGGTCCAGATACTGCAGAAGACTCTATTAGCAAATGTCCTTCTAGGAAGAAATCTGATTTCAAATCCTAATTTCGCCTTGAAAATTTTATTGAGTGTCATAAAGATGATTTTGGCTGTTTTTGGGGTGCAAAAGACACCATTAGCAAATGTCCTTTTTGGAAAAAATCTTATTTAAAATCCTAATTTCATCTTGAAAATTTTATTGAGTGTCCGAAAGGTGATTTTGGCTGTTTTTCGGGTCCAGCTACTGCAGAAGACACTGTTAGCAAATGTCCTTCTAGGAAGAAATCTTAATTCAAATTCTAATTTCGTCTTGAAAATTTGATTGAGTGTCAAATCGGTAATTTTTGCTGTTTTTTAGGTCCAGATACTGCAGAAGACACCGTTACCAAATGTCCTTCTAGGAAGAAATCTTAATTAAAATCCTAATTTCATCTTGAAAATTTTATTGAGTGTCAAATCTGTCATTTTTGCTGTTTTTGGGGTCCAGCTACAGCAGAAGACACTGTTAGCAAATGTCCTTCTAGGAAGAAATCTTATTTCAAATCCTAATTTGGTCCCCTAATTTTGTTCCCCATTGGGATGTTCTTGCTGCCACCACATATATGACATGTTCTTGGGCCCTGGTGCAAAAAGTGATAAGGGGCTTCTGTCAGTTACCATGTATCATTTCCAATACCGGTGTCTTCTTCATGTGTCAAAGGGGCCCCGTAGCAGCTGCTAGCGCTGCACCTCCTATAGCTATGCCATCCTCATCTTTTCAGTTAATCATTGAAAAGAATGAATTATTTTAGCCTCTGAATTTTTTCTGTGACTCTTAGAGCCAAATTGTCTTCACTAAGTTGTTCCATGTATCCATTTTACTCATATGGAAGGTAATTGAGGCTTCTCCTCACTTGTGTTGGTATAAAAATGAATCTGTACATCATCTTCCATTGACTTGAATGGGGTTTGAAATACGAGTTTGAGTTTGACTCGCACTTCGAACCGAACTTCTCAAAATTCGAGATTCGACTCGAACTAGAATCTTTTACAGTTCGCTCATCACTAATCCTAAACACCCTGTAATCTGCTGCCATTGATTAAATATACATTAAGTTGCAATAATATTATATCATAATTATTATAATTTCAGGAAGCTGTAATTGGCTTTTTATATGTAATCCTTCATTAATGTGGTGTATTAGACAAGTTGGATTGAAGTCAGAACCAAGGGCATCGAATATTGATTTTTGCCTGAATTTCCAGATAGCTGTGACTTTCTAATCCAATTTTTGGGAACGCAAAGTGACCAAAACTAATTAATTTGTTGTTAGGTATTTTTTTATGCTGTTCACTGTGTGAGATATACATTGTTATATATTAAGAGACCAGACTTTTACAGATGTGTTTAAACTAATTAGGTTTGATTTTTTAAAATGTTTTTCTTTATTTACTTGTAAAATGGGAAAAGGGATGTTTTGAACTTTTAATTAGTTTTTTAGGTCTCCCTAGGGAACTTGACCACTAGAGGTCATAGACACATACACTATTCTGCAATACTAACGTACACTCACCGGCCACTTTATTAGGTACACCATGCTGGTAACGGGTTGGACCCCCTTTTGCCTTCAGAACTGCCTCAATTTTCGTGGCATAGATTCCACAAGGTGTTGCAACGATGCTCAATTGGTACCAAGGGGCCCAAAGAGTGCCAAAGAAAATTTTCCCCCACACCAGACACCACCACCACCAGCCTGAACCGTTGATACAAGGCAGATGGATCCATGCTTTCATGTTGTTGACGCCAAATTCTGACCCTACCATCCGAATGTCGCAGCAGAAATCGAGAAATCATCAGACCAGTAAAAGTTTTTCCAATCTTCTACTGTCCAATTTCGATGACTGGGCAAATTGGAGCCTCAGTTTCCTGTTCTTAGCTGAAAGGAGTGGCACCCGGGGTGGTCTTCTGCTGCTGTAGCCCATCTGCCTCAACGTTCGCCGTCCTGTGCGTTCAGAGATGCTCTTCTGCCTACCTTGGTTGTAACGGGTGGCTATTTGAGTCATGTTGCCTTTCTATCAGCTCGAACCAGTCTGCCCATTCTCCTTTGACCTCTGGCATCAAAAGGCATTTCCCCCCACAGGACTGCCCCTCAATGGATGTTTTTTCTTTTTCGGACCATTCTCTGTAAACCCTAGAGATGGTTGTGCGTGAAAATCCCAGGAGATCAGCAGTTTCTGAAATACTCAGACCAGCCCATCTGGCACCAACAACCATGCCACGTTCAAAGGCACTCAAATCACCTTTCTTCCCCATACTGATGTTCGGTGTGAACTGCAGGAGATTGTGTCTTGACCATGTCTACATGCCTAAATGCACTGAGTTGCCGCCATGTGATTGGCTGATTAGAAATTAATCAAAAAACCAGAAACATGGCCATACTCACTGCTAGAAAAAGCTGAGATGAGTCTAAACACAGCACAGAGGCAGCACAAACCCCCATGCTATTAGAGAAAAAAATACCAAGGTGCAGCTGATGGGTGGCAACCCATTCATCTCTCTACTAGGTGGAATGAAAGCTGCACCTTAAATTGACATCTATTCACATAGCATGCAAAAAAGTAAAAAAGCCGCAGTACCATACGTTGGGAAACTATACAGATACAAAAATACCCGTAAGCCAGCCGCTTGCACACCTTCCATGCATGGGGGGGGGGGGGGGGGGCGGCTGCTGGTATTCTACTTGCATCCAGTCCCCAGTACTGTTGGGCAAGGAAAAAAAACAAAACTATTTTCACATACTGGAACAATATCAAATATGAGGTATTGGTTAACATAATGGCCACTATATTGTAAGCCTCCAAGCCCCATCAAGGCTCCTCATCTATTGGAGGTCCCTACACTCCCTAAAAATCACAAAATACACAGAAAAAATGGGAAAAAATTACTCAAAAAAACAGAAACAAGGACATAATCACTGCTAGAAAAAGCTGAGATGAGTCTAAACACAGCACAGAGGCAGCACAAACCCCCATGCTATTAGAGAAAAATACCCAGGTGCAGCTGATGGGTGGTAACCCATTCATCTCTCCACTAGGTGGAATGAAAGCTGCACCTTAAATTGACATCTATTCACATAGCATGCAAAAAAGTAAAAAAGCCGCAGTACCATACGTTGGGAAACTATACAGATACAAAAATACCCGTAAGACAGCCGCTCGCACACCTTCCATGCATGGGGGGGGGCGGCTGCTGGTATTCTACTTGCATCTACTTGATTAGAAATTAAGTGTTAACAAGCAGTTGGACAGGTGTACCTAATAAAGTGGCCGGTGAGTGTATAAAAGAATAGTGTGCAGTTACAACCCTCCTATTACATCATGCCTCTGGTCAGAGCTGGTCAGAGTTGATGGGAAGATGGATGGAGCTAAATACAGCTAAAAAAAATCTATTAGTTGCTGCAAAAGACTTGTGACTGGGTCGTACGTTCACCTTCCAGCAGGACAATGACCCTAAACATACAGCCAAAGCTACAATGAAAAGGTTTAAATCAAAGTATTTTCATGTGTTAATGGCCCAGTCAAAGTCAAGACCTAAATTCCTTTGAGAATCTGTGGCAGGACTTGAAAACTGCTGTTCACAAAGGTTCACAAACCAATCTGACTAAACTAGAGCTATTCTGCAAAGAAAAATTGACAAAAATGTCAAAATGTCAAAGTTGGTAGAGACATACCATAACAGAGTTGTAGCTGTCCTTGTAGCTAAAGGTGGTCCTACAAATTATTGACTCAGCAGGGCTGAATACATATGCACGCCCCACTTTTCAGTTTTTTTATTTGCAAAAATTTTGAAAAACACGTACCATTTTCTTTCCACTTCACAAATACTTGCTACTTCGTGATGGTCTATCACATAAAATATCAATATATCACAAGGCATTATGGGAAAGGGGCTGAGAAGCCCACAGCGCCCTCTGTTGGTTGTAACAAATCCTCAATTTGCTTTTGACCCACCGAGTCTTGAGAAAGCAAAAAGGATTTTTTTAGCCAAGCCAGTATCTCTCATCTACAGACAACGCTGTTTCGGGATTTTTGTCCCTCTTCAGTGCAGAGCTAAGTAGATGCTAAGTAGAGGGCGAAAAGGCAAAACAAAAACTCTACAAGCCGTTCGTTCGGTGCTCTCCTTAAGGAGAGATCTTCCCTTCCTGAGCTACCCGATGCCTCCCACAAAGCCAGCCAGTATCTTCTCTGCTCTGCACTGAAGAGGGACAAAAATCCCGAAACAGCGTTGTCTGTAGATGAGAGGTACTGGCTTGGCTAAAAAATCCTTTTTGCTTTCTCAAGACTTGGTGGGTCAAAAGCAAATTGAGGATTTGTTACAACTAACAGAGGCGCTGTGGGCTTCTCAGCCTCTTTCCCATAATGCCTTGTGATATGCAGATGCTAAGTAGAGGGCGAAAAGGCAAAACAAAAACACTACAAGCCGTACGATCGCTACAATCCTTAAGTAGAGAACTACCATACCTGAGCTACCCGATGCCTCCCACACAGCCAGCCAGTATCTAATCTACTCTGCACTGAAGAGGGACAAAAATCCCGAAACAGCGTTGTCTGTAGATGAGAGATACTGGCTTAGCTAAAAAATCCTTTTTGCTTTCTCAAGACTCGGTGGGTCAAAAGCAAATTGAGGATTTGTTACAACCAACAGAGGGCGCTGTGGGCTTCTCAGCCCCTTTCCCATAATGCCTTGTGATATGCAGATGCTAAGTAGAGGGCGAAAAGGCAAAACAAAAACTCTACAAGCCGATCGTTCGGTGCTCTCCTTAAGGAGAGATCTTCCCTTCATAAAATATCAATAAAATACATTGAGGTTTGTGGCTGTAACATTGAAAGAAGAGCAGTTTAAGGGGTATGAATACTGACAATCACGTTGTAAGTTCGTGGGCAGGTTAAGCATTTTTTGATCAAAAATATGTGAACCAAGAATCTCAAAGTTTTTTCATGTATGATAGATAGCATAAATGCTTCTTTAGGGATTTTCATGTAATGTATTGCCCTTTTTGCAGTCGTGTGCCGCTGGTAGTGGTGTGTGTGTATATATATATATATATGTGCCGCAACCCTGCCAGTGGCACCCATGTTCGCATAGAGTTTTTTCAGAAATGTTTTTTTGTGCAGAACCATACGTTGTATTTGGCGTATATTGCTTTTAATCTATATGGGGAGGAAGGGGTGCCTCCATTTTGGTTTTCTGCACCACGCCCACTTTCACATTCTGTTGTAAGAGTACAGCTTGCAGGTTTGGTGTTTTTTATTTTTTTATTTTCTTTCTCTCTGGATAATGGAGGTCGGTTTACCCAGTGAGAGGCCTGGATTTGGCTCTATTGAGAGGTAAAGATAGGGTAGGACTGCCGACCTGAGATCACGTTGTAAGTTCGTGGACAGCTTAAACATTTTTTGATCAAAAATATGTGAACCAAGAATCTCAAAGTTTTTTCATGTATGATAGATAGCATAAATGCTTCTTTAGGGATTTCCATGTAATGTATTGCCCTTTTTGCAGTCGTGTGCCGCTGGTAGTGGTGTGCGTGTGTATATATATATATAGAAGGGCCGCAACCCTGCCAGTGGCACCCAGGTTCGCATAGAGTTTTTTCAGAAATGTTTTTTTGTGCAGAACCATACGTTGTATTTGCCGTATATTGCTCTTAATCTATATTGGGAGGAAGGGGTGCCTCCATTTTTGTTTTCTGCACCACGCCCACTTTCACAGGCTGTTATAAGAGTACAGCTTGCAGGTTTGGTGTTTTTTATTTTTTTATTTTCTTTCTCTCTGGATAATGGAGGTCGGTTGACCCAGTGAGAGGCCTGGATTTGGCTCTATTGAGAGGTAAAGATAGCGTAGGACTGCCCGACCTGAGATCACATTGTAAGTTCGTGGGCAGCTTAAGCATTTTTTGATCAAAAATATGTGAACCAAGAATCTCAAAGTTTTTTCATGAATACTAACAACACACTGTATATGTGTGCAGAGCACCTGTGTACAACTACTACCTGCTATCTACCACAAAATGGTCACTGTATGATCATAATATTGATCATAATATATGTGGTCATAATTATTGATGAGCGATTGTGTCAACTATCGTTATCGGATCGATAGTCAATATCGGCAATTATCATGCCGATATCTGATATCCGATAGTCGATTATCGCAGATAACCATTAAAGTCTATGGGAGGGGAACAACAGCTTCATTCCTGCACTGAAACAGGGAAGGAGAAGCTTGAATTAACATCTACAACAGTAAACTGGATACGTGCTAAATCTTAGGCAAGACAATTAGTCAACAAGAGTCACAGAAAAAAAGTCACAGACTATTCACTATCCCTTTCCTGTATCACAGTATGACCCTTTAACCTGCATGACCCACAAATTAAAAGTGCCAGAAGACAGTATTATTTGAACCATCATTTTACTTGAACTGGACATTGACTATCCCTGTCCTGGACCACATCATAACCCTTAAACCTGTCTGACCCACAAATTAAAAAGTGCCAGAAAAAGGAGTCTTTCAACCACCATTTTAGTTGAACTGGACATTGACTAATCCATATAATGTAACGCAGCATGACCCAAAAATCCACACCGGTGCCTTTATGGACCATCAGCAGAAAATTTCGCAATAAGAAATAAACTATATTTAAAAAAAAAAAATTCCAATACTGCTGCCGCTAGAGCTACTTGCCATTCTACTGTTGACATTGTTCCACCATGACATTAGAATGTGAAGCAAACGAAACAGATGTCCCCAGTAGGTCAACGAGGCCTCTCTGAAAATCCTGCATTCTACTGTCAAGTGAGTTGAAGGAAATTACTGATCAAGGCAGGTTCAGCTAGCAGGGACGGAGTAACAGTGGGTGCGGTGAGAGCCAGGGCTGGCGTCCGTCATCTATTAACACGCAGGTTCAGCTAGCAGGGCCAGAGTTACAGTGGGTGCGATGAGAGCCAGGGCTGGCGTCTGTCATCCTACATTCTACATCCTGGAGTTGCAGGCTACAAGCAACAGGCACTGCAAGGCGTTGCCGACTGCTCGGGATTGTTGCCGATTGACCGGCTTCCTTCTCCTCCTCTGATGGCATCAGCGATTGGGCATCAGAGCAGACAAAATCATCCTCTTTGGCCTCTTGATCTTTTGAAATGCCTTCTGACCCTTATCACATTTTGTCATTAAAGAGGTCTTCAGAAAATGGATTATCCACAGTGGTGGGTAAATGAGTTGACATTTGGGCTGCCTTTGTTGGACGGATGCTGACGATGATGATGACGACATTTGTGGCCGTGACTGGGAGGACGAGGAGGTAAGACTGCTGGATGCAGGTTGCATTAGCCACTGAAGAACAGATTGGCGATGCTGTTCATTACTGAGATTCACAGGGCACTGACCCATCAATGACAGGCCTGACGGTTCTGCAACCGACGATCCGCTGGCTTGCATGTTGTCCCCAGCACTGGAAAGAGCACCTTCTCTCGTACCTCTACCTCCATGTCCTACACCCCTCTTTGCTCGCTTACCACCTGCAGTTCGCTCCATGTTCAGAAATTTTAAAGATATGGAAGAGTTTTTCACAGTCTCTTATAGAGAAACTGTACTGCAAAGACGGAAAATCATAGGTATTCTTAAATCCCTCTAATTTCCAACAGCCAACTAGGATTAAAAACAGAATTGTTTCTATCAAACATCTGTGAAATGCGGTCTGGTGGAAGAACCGTAACACCAAATCAACAGTGTTCTTCCTTTAGTCCATGAGATTTACAACTGCCCAGTAGGACAAGCAATTGATAGCTTTCAACAAACTATCGTACAAATGCACGATTAGCGCCAAACTGAGACGCACTAAGTGAAATAGAAGTATTAAAAGTTATATGAATTACATATGGTGGTTTTGCCATCACTGACAACAGGCGTAATTTACTATAAAATATGTATAACACAATTAGCGTACAACTGAGCTCTCTGCGGCAAACAGACGCACGGACTGCAATAAGACTATTTAAATGTTATATATATATATATATATATATATATTTATAAAAATATATATATATATATATATATAAAATATAATATATAAATATAAAAATATATATATATAATATATATAAATATATATAATATATATATATATCCCATAGTGGATTAAAATATCTGGGCTCCTAAAGTCTTCCTGATTTCCCCTTGCCCCCACTTTTAGCCTGCTGGTACTGAGGTTAGTCTACTCTACCTTTGCTTGTACATTTTAGGGAATATTAATGATTTCATAAAAAATGTGTTTAGTTACATACTGTAGTTGCTTAGGTTTGAAGAAACACATCCAAGTTTTAACATTTTAAGTTCAATTATATATCATACAAAGTTATAGAATCAATTACCACTAATGCTATTTGCTATTAGAAAAAAATATTTCATTCTTTTTTTCCAATGCTGTCACTGTGTCTACTATTTCTATTTTTTGGGGTAGGGCATGGCATTGTTTGGCTACTCTTAAAGGGGTTTTACCAGTATAGACTTTGATCACTAGGATATGCCATCAAAGGTCTGATAGGGGGAGGCCCCCAAAAGTTACAGAGTGGTTATCCTTTATTAAAGTAGAATATTAATAACAATCTTTCATCAAACTGTCACTGTATGTCAGGTTAAGACTAGGGCCAAACAATGATGCTGGATGCCCATCATAATAGGTCTGTGAAATTAAAATGGGTTTTCTACCCCAGAAAACCATTTCCAAACAGCAGACTTGACAGCGAGAAGCTGCGACCAGCCAGTCATTAACATTCTGGTGCTTCTGATGTGCAGTTATTCATGTGATACAGGAATAGCTCAAGTCTGGTTCAGAGAAGTAGTTCCTTAGTTGGGGATCCAGATTTATGACATCTATATGCTATAACAGGGAAAATACTTTTAAAAAACATGTCTATGTGTCATAATGTCCGCCATGCCCACGCTCTGGATGGCATGCCTTCCTTGTCTCTGTTTCCCATGTCCGCTTGTTATTCACCCCCTCCCCTGCTTCGCTCCTGCTCGCTGACTCTTGCCGACCCGTGTGGAACCACTCAGTAGGGTGTGCGCGCATCAACTCTCAGAAATGTAAAGGGCCAGCTCTCTGCTGATTACCAATCAGTGGGTGATGGACTGTTTATTAGGTCCCTTCCCCCTCTCACACTCGCCAGCGTATTGGTGTATTTCCTTAGTGCCGAGTATCTTTATATTTATGCTATCCAGACTTTGACCTCTGCTTGTGACCACGACTATTCTCAGCCTGCCGCCTGCTCTGTTATTACCACAAGTGACCTGATCCCCCTTTGCCAGCTGCCTGCCTAACCAACTTCCTGCCTATCTGTACCATGCCTGTACCTTTGCTGTCACCACAAGGGGCTATGTTGGGGGTAGCAACCTGGTAGTCCCTAGCAGCGAAGTCAAACCCGCCTTTCGGCGGTCTCTATTAAGTACCCAGAGACTCCTTAGACTCAGCACCCTGGCAAGATTCATGAAGTCGTCTCTCACGATGACCAAGAGGATCTACTACCGTCACTCTTGATGCTATGTTTCAACACTATGTTGTAATTAGGGTCAACATTTCTCTCTATTTGATTTCATGCAAAGGTCTTAAAGGGATTTTCTTACTAAAAAGATTAGCTTTCAATATGTAGGGACAGGTAATTGAAGACCTTTTTTAATACCTTGGTCTTTTGAGTTTTCCCTGGTCAGGAGATATGAAAGATTTTATCTTCTCTGAGTGCACACTAGTTTCTCTGACTTTCTCCACGGGTCCTTGCAGCCTCTGTTCTGGTGAGCTGGTTCCACTTGCTGTCTGTTGCCGTTTGGAGGTTTTTGCCATGCTCCCAAATTTATATGTGACCGATTATTAACATTTCGGAAGTATCTAATGATGCAGCGTTATAGACGAACATTAATGAATTGATAAGTTTAAGAGCCGTGGATGATTGCCGTCTCCATCTCAATCAAGCTGCGAAGATCTTTAACGATCCTGAGACCAACATTCATGATACCGTTGACTTACAGATTAAAATGTCCCAACTGGAGAAGCTCCCTACTAAGGAGCTGAAAACCTGGTGGGATCTTACTATGCTACAAAACTATCAGGATAAAGCCATGATCCCACAAGGCCTTAGGATCAAAAAGTCTCTGACGTTTTCATATGATGCGGACTTTCTCCTTAAATGGAATAATATTTTATCTGATTGTTTTCTTAAGTTGATCCAACTTATAATTTCTTAAGAGACTGCCTCAATGAATGAACTGAGAAAGGAGATTGATATAGTCCAGGACTCTATTAGTCCCTTTTCTGGCTTAGCGGCTTATTCTCAACTTGATGCTCGTTTAAAAACAAATATAGCAAAATTGGAGAGTTCTATTGTGGAATTAATGCAGACAAAGTCTATGTGTGATCTTCAGGACTATAAATCATAAAATGTCTCTCAACAAAGTTTGGGAAAAGTTACTCCTAGATTAATTCTGAGAAAACATGGTCATCGAAAGAAACGCACTGGGGCTCATGTGAACTTTGGCTAATCTGATCCTGAGTCCTCATATACAGTGTCAGATTCAAATCACCAGAGATCTCTGACTAGGGAACAGGCACGCCCAACTAACTCACCAGCTATGTCTATTAATCATGTTTCAAAAAATGAAGAGCCGGGAGGAAACACCGTAGGAAACCACTATTCAACTCGGCGGCAACTGAGATCACACTAGCGGAAAACTTAATGTCATCAGTGATGAACTTATCGGCGAAGATCTTGTCCCAGGATCAAATTGCAGTACTTTCTATTGGACTTTCATATGCTCTGACTACACATTTTGACCTGTTTTCTACTATACTTGATGTGAATCGCTTTGTGAGGAAGCACTCGGTAAGGAAACATTTTTCTATCTTGTAAGATCATTTTTTTAAATGATTTAGTTGGTCAAGATGCATTTTATGATATTTCGTGCCGTGATACCCCATGAACCAATTCCCTGTTTATTTGTTCTGACTTTATTGAACAGATGGCATTGACGAGTCTCCAGTGTATGGCCAGTAGGGATGATGATGTGGTGAACTTTTCTGTGTGTTTTTCTCCACCTAATCCTTCCTTTTATCCCATTCAATCTAGATCATCATCAGCAGATTGTTTTCAGGAAGCTGATCTTTGTAGTTTGTATAATAGACCTCAAAATGAAAATAGGAATATTACAAACCTTTTCCCAAAAAAAACAACAACTTGCCTGAAATCTCTTTCTAAGATCCCCGATATGGTAGCCCGCCAAGCAGATAAAGGTGGTTCAGTAATTGTAATGGATAGGGGATTATATGAACAGCAGAATCTGCTGATGTTAAATTATGTTTTGACCTATCCACAATTGCAAAATGATCCTACTGTAACTTTTAACAGTGAGTTAGAATTGCTGGTTCACTCTGGTATGTCTTGTGGGGCCTTCATATCAAAACAGGTGGACTATATTACAGTTATCAAAATTTTTCATTCTTTTCCCAAAGTTCATAAAAAGGTTTCCCCCCTCCATTACGCCCCATTGTATCAGGCATCTCTTTGATTAATGAGACTTTGTCAGCCTGGGTGGACAGTCTATTACAATCGCTAATTAAGAACATTCCGGGTTTTATTAACAATGCCAAACATGTTCTGTTGGCTCTTAAAGATGTCACTTGGTGATCTGATCTGTTTTGGGTTACTGCGGATGTGGTTTCACTTTACACTTGTATCACTCATGATTTGGCCATGGTCACTCTCATCTGGTTTTTCGATTTATACAGCAATTATTCAGAATCATTAAAACCTTTTTGATTCAGGCCTTTTTGTTCTTTCTAAAACATAATTATTTTATGTTTGATAAAAAAATTTTTTTTGTGCAGATTTCTGGAGTGGCCATGGAAGCTAAATTTCACCTTCTTTTGCTATCAATTATATGGTGTGGTGGGAAAGCCATTATATTTTGAAAGAGCTTAATCCATTTCTATCCCAAATTAGGTGGTGTGATCGCTTCATAGATGACTTCCTCATGTTATGGGGAGGTAGTGAAGCAACCATTCCACTTTTTGTTGATTACTTGAATCGTAATTTTTTTTTCCAAAATTCACTCTTAGGGCGACATGTATGATTGGGAGTTACACCTGTTTTCTGGCGAAAACTGCGCTTCACCGATCCGAATCCCCTGTCGGGTACAGGGATGCAATGTTAGGCGCAACCTTTGCCACTTTCGGCTGCGCCTAACATGAAGGGGCGTGCAATGGGCACGGTGTGGGCAATCTGGGGCGGGACGCACCACATTAGAATACTCCGAGGCATGCATGAATGTCGGTCGGCATTGCAGCTCTGACAGGCAGACCTAGTTGAATGTGGTCTACCTGAGCCGGAGGTTTTTATTTCTTTATTTTCGTCAGCCAATGATCAATAATATGGGTGTAACCAAAATAATGAAATAAAAATTAATTGTTCATTTTATATACACATCGGTACAACTTCGTAAGTCTTATCATTTTATTTCTGCCATGTACAGTTTGATTATAGATTGCATTAGAAAACCCATAAGAGCGTCGCTCGCTCTCCCATTGGCCCAAATAATCGCGCCTCTTTTAACTGAGCCAATCACAAACAGAGCTCGCTCTGCAATTCTTTTCCCCATAGAACTCTATGAGATAAGTAGCTCAGCCACTGATTGGCTAAGCAGGACTAGCCCCTCTTCCCCCCAACCAATCACAGTACTAGAATATTTCCCATAGACAGTAAGAACTTTTAGGGCGCCCTTCTATTGCGCCCTTCTTGCTACACTCAAAATCGTCGCACTACATATGATTGGTGTATTCATATCTGCCGCCTGGTCTCAACCAATCAGTTCATCCATATCCCTTCTATGAGACATTATTATACATATACTTTACATTGCCCCGATCTGTCCATAGACTACAATAGGACAAAGTAGCTCGCGCTCTGATTGGCCGGGATAGCCAAGCCCCGGCTAGCTCAACCAGTCAGCTCTTTTCTGCATTTTTTACTGTATTGTGAACTGTCTCGCCTTTTCATTTGATTGGTCAATACTACTCCATAGGTTATGATGGGTCACTGTCACTCCTATTCTGATTGACTGGTTTCGGCCCACCAATGAGAAGAGCTTCCAGAATTTTCTATATCGCAATTCCTGATGTAGCGCCGGTTATGGTGACAAACACGTTGTTAGTGATTTGATTGATGTATGTTTTTAGAAGGTTTTAGCTCTTTTACAGAGAATGTTTTACACTTAATAAAAACCATTTATTTACTAATATTCCATGCCTCACGGAGCTGAGATTTCAGTGCCCCCATCTCTCCATAGACTACAATGGGACAAAGTAGCTCGCGCTCTGATTGGCCGGGATAGCCAAGCCCCCGCTACTTCAACCAATCAACTCTTTTCTACATTTTTTACTGTATTTTGAACTGTTCCGCCTTTTCATTTGATTGTTCAATACTACTCCATAGGTTATAATGGTTCACTGTTGCTCCTATTCTGATTGTTTGTTTTTTGCCGACCAATGAGAAGCGCTTCCAGAATTTGAATTACTGTAATTCCCGGCAATTTTCTATATCGCAATTCCTGATGTAGCACCGGTGACGGCGACAAACGTGTTGTTAGTGATTTGATTGATGTATGTTTTTAGAAGGTTTTAGCTCTTTTACAGAGAGAGTTTACACTTAATAAAAACTATTTTTTTGAATCATACTCCATGCCTCACGAAGCTGAGAGCTGAGATATATTTCTTTAGCGATCTTATATATTTTTCCTTTAATTTTAAATGATCAACTTTTTCAAAACATTTAATCGTTTTTAGACAACTTTGATTTTTCACTTCATTCATTCATTTGAAAGACAACTATTTTTGCTATTTACTAACATGTTGAATGATTTTTTGCTGATTTCCAGCCTGTCTAGAATCGTAATACATTTTAGGCGCAGTCCTTTCTGCACCTAAGTCCCGCACTGCGCCTCACACACGGGCGAGGCGCAGCTTGGGCGCCGACATAAATGAGGCGCAGCTTTCACTTTAGATTGGGCGAAAACTGGCGCTCCGACGCGGCGATCTTCATACATGTTGCCCTTACTTTTCACCTTCACCATATTTTGGTTTTAGATCTAAATTTGATAGGGGATTCCATGTCTGCTTCGGTCATAAGTGAGTCCTTTCGCAAGGATACAGCGGGAAATGCTATCTACAATGTCCGCTCGTGCCGTCCCGTACACACGATAAAGATGATTACAGTGGGAGAGCACTTGAGATTGAAAAGGAAAAATTCTGAGAATTCTACCTATTTAAATCAAGCGGATGCTCTAAATATTAGATTTAAACAACATAATTATCCATCTTGGATTTTACAATCTGCCAAAAATAAAGTTGCTACTATCGCTAGAGAGGATCTTCTTTTATCTAGACTGTCAAATAAGTCGCAGATATCTCATCCCATTACTTTTTTGACTACCTATTCTCAGGAGTTTAAATACATTACTCGGATTATACTGAAATACTTTCCAGTTCTGTATAATGATCCAGGTTATCAGAATATCTTAGAAAAAGAGTTTAGATGTGTTTCAAAAAAGGCCCCAATGTTAGGTAATATTTTGTCACCTTCACTTCTCCCACCCTCCAAAAATAAAATTCTGACTTGGCTTAATTAACCTGGTTGTTTTAGATGTTCCCACGCCAGATGTATTTGTTGTAAGTTCTTGAAAGTTACTTCTTTTGTAACTCAAAAAAATCACCCTATCAAAAGTTACATAAATTGTAACACTTTGTTTGTAGTGTATGTTATTTCATGCGAGTCTTGTAGGTTACAATTAGTGATGAACGATTGCGTCAACTATCGTCATCGGGTCAATAGTCGATATTGTCAATTATCATGCTGATAGTCGATAATAGATAATCGCCGATGACCATTAAAGTCTATGGGAGAGGAACAACACCTTCATTCTTACACCCATACAGGGCTGGAGAAGCTGGAATTAACATCCACAACAGTAAAATGGATACGTGCTACATCTTAGGCAACACAATTAGGCAACAAGAGTCACAGAAAAAAACTCACAGACAATTCACTATCCCTGTCTTGTACCACAGCATGACCCTTAAACCTTCATGACCCACAAATTAAAAAGTGCCAGAAGGCAGTATTATTTGAACCATCATTTTAGTTGAACTGGACATTGACTATCCCTGTCCTGGAACGCAGCATGACCCTTAAACCTGTCTGACCCACAGATTAAGAAGTGCCGAAAAAAGGAGTCTTTGAACCACCATTTTTAGGATGGAATCCCACCACGTCTTTGTTTCTCTTTTTTTAATTGTATTAAATGGGTTGTCTCACTACAGGGATTGCTAACTATGTTAAAGATCTTGCAAAAACAGGTCATTTTGCAATATGTCTCCATTAACAATGTCCTACCTATTCCTGTTTTTGACAGCACCATGACCCTTGAGCCACCCTTGACAATTGTGAAGAACAAATGTCTGTTAGAAACCAAATTTTTTAGAATAGGACCTGTAGTATAGTTGCTTTTCACAGCAGCATGACCCAAAGAATTATAAAAATGACTTCTCAGCCACTGTTAAAAATTGTGAGGGAGAAATGCTACTTAGAAGCCACATTTCTGTTCTAAAGGACCATGATTATAGCTATATCTCACAGCACCATGACCCCAAAACCATTGACAGTGCGAAAAATTCTAAAGATAAAGTGAGTAAATGGAAAAAGTTTTTTTCATGAAACCTTGGTGTCTTTTACAGTCTCCTCACCGGAAAACCAGCAAAATGAACTTTTGGGAACTGAGAATAAAAATTGCAGTAAGAAATTATCATTTTAAAAAAAAGTTTTCAATAAGACCATTTCTTTTGGAAGAGGAATGTGAAGTAGACCGGCAACTAATCGGTGACCTCGGCAATTGGGGCCCCAACATCATCAGAGATCCATGCCTGAGTCATCTTGATGAAAGTCAAATGATCCACATTATCAGTGGAAAGCAGGATGCGTTTGTCTGTAATGACTCCTCCAGCTGTGCTGAAGGACCGCTCAGATATGACGCTGGCTGCTGGGCAGGACAACACCTCTATGGCGTGGCCAACGAGCTCATGCCATTCATCCATTTTGAATACCCAGAAGTCAATTGGGTCCGGAACACATCCAAAAACATCAGTGTTGGAAGACGCGGATATCGTCGAAACCATAATTTTATGCCGTTCTGTGTGTTTTTTTTTTTTTGGGGGGGTGCCCGCTTACATGCTTTGGTGTGGGGGGAAAAATTAAAGGATTGCCAAGGTCACCCATTAGGTTTTTCTCCCAAACAAATGCCTGCTGCTCTGCTGGCCGCTGGCAAACTTACAACATCTACTGCTTAACGGGTTTGTGACGTTTTTTCCCCCCCCGTGACTTTTTGAAGAACGTGAATGACCCAAAAATTTCCCCTTCATTTGATAAAATCAGAAACGGTCTAAAAATTTCCTTTGCTTTTTTTTCTCTCTTTTTGGGGGGGCCCAAAAGGAAAAAAGTGCTGATTTTTTTGCTTTATCCCGGGGACCCGGGGAAGGGGTGGCCACCCAGTAACTTTTGTTTTTTTTGAGGGCCTTTAAATTTGGCGGGATCATGTTGAGGGAAAAGGGACACCCAAGACTAAATGTGAGAGTTTTGGAGATTTGATTTCCCAACCCTTGGGCCCAAAGGGGCTTTAACAAACTGTTCCCCCCTCTTTAAATCCCCACCTAAAAATTTCGGGGCCAAACCTTTTTCCCAAGGCCCAGGGGTGGGGTAAGGGCGGTGTCCAGGAAAAACCTAACCTCCTCCCTTCCCCCGGAAACGGGCTTAAAACACAGCCCTACTTCCCTAAAATTGATGCCCCCCTGAGGGGCTGAGGGGGCCGCCTTGCCTACCCCTGGCCCCCAAACCACTGCCAAAATTAAATTGATAAAATTTTTGGAAACGTCGGGCCCTTTCGGGTTTTTCGACAGAGAGAAAGCTCCTTTCCACATCTTTTGTCCGTCTCTCCCCCCCGGTCGCGGGTTTGGGACCTGATGTTTAAAGGAATTTTAAAAAATGATCATTCCCAGAACAAAAAAGCACCACAATGCTCATGCTGAAAAGGGGGAATTGCCGCACTGCCCATTTTGGTGGCTTCTTAAAAACGGGGGGGAAATTTGCAGGGGCTCCTTCACCTGCCCCCACTCTCGGGGGGCTAAAACCCCCCGGGGTTTCCGACCGCTGCTTCCCCGGCCATCTGCCCATTTTCTTACTTCTTTAAGGCATTGCGCGGGCTGCCACAATCGCGGGAGCATGTGGAGGGTGGAATTCCAGCAAGATGCCACGTCAACAATAGAGGGTTACGGGGGGGCCCCGGGCGGGGACGCTGCAACGCGGGGCCAGGCGGGACGGGGCGGGGGTTGCGAAGGGCGGAAGTTTTGAGCTCAGACCCCCGACCCTTTCCTCACCCAGGCACCCAACGGGGGGTTAACCCCTTTAAAAATTTTTCTGGACGAAAAGGTTAAAATGACATTTCCAGGAAGGGTTGGGGTCCAGCCTACGATTTTAAAGGGGCGGCCGAGCAATTTTGGGACCATTTATGGGCACACCAACATTGGGTGCACAAAAGGGTTCTTGTCACCCACCCAACCCCATTTGGGGGTCCCCCGTTGAGGAAGGGGCTCCCACCCCCTTTAACTGTGTTTTGAGGGGTCCCCCCAATTTAAATCAGGGCCTGGTTTTATTGGGACATAATGCCCCCGGAGGCCCCTTTGGGGGGAAAGAACCCTACTTTTTTTTCCCTTTGGGGTTTTTGAAGACATGCCCCGGGAGCCGGAGGCCCCCGTAAACCACCAGAAAACCCCCCCAGCTCCCCCCAGTGAACGTCCAAAGAGATTTTAGTGGCCGGGCCCGGGGTTAACTAGTCCATGGTGTCGGTGGTCGGGGGGGGAATTTTTGCCGGACACAAAATGCAAAAACCCCGGGGCTTGAAATTTTAGATTACACGTGGCTGGCCCGGGGTTTTAGGGAGGGGCTTCTTTGGGAAAAAAAAAAAAAGGGTGCCCCTTTATCGGGGGTATTGGGGGGCAGGCAGGGGGCCTTTTAACCGTTATAGGAAAAAACCCCATCTGTGTCCACCAGAGGGGAAAAGGGCAACATTTTTCCAGGCCCAAAAAAGCCTGGAAAATGGGGACATTCGGGTTTGGGTTTTTTGGCCCCTTTGGGGGGGGGATTTTGGGGTTTGGGTTTAAAAATTTTTTCCCTTCTGCCCCCAAACCGGGGGGTTTGACAAAAGGCTGGCGGGGCAAGAAATGGCCCCCCCGGCTGTATTCCCCCAGGGGAAAAAGTTGGTTTGGTCCAAACGGGTTGGAAAAAATTTAAGGGGTGGGGGATGGTTTTTAAACTGGGGGGTTGGTGGTGGTACTGGGGAAATTTGGGGGGGGGAGGTTTTGAAAGCGGGGGGGCTAAATTTTTTTGATCATGACCTGAGAGAAAATGGAAACTGGGGAAACCCCTTGGGGGTGGGGGAAAAATGGAGGGGGGGGGGGCGGGGGGGGAACAGGGGGGGGGGGTGTGAAAGGGGTTTGGGAAGGGCCCCGGGGGGGCATCGGTGGGGCCTTCTTTTTGGGGTTTTTTTTGGGTTTCCCCCCAAATTTCCCTCATGCATTCGCGGGCATGGGGGCCCTACCCCTGTTGGGGGGGGTTTTTTTTAAAAAACACCAAAGGGATTTTTGCCCCCACTGATGGGGTTTTATGGCAAAAAGGGGAGGGGTTTTTTTAAAAATATACGGAATCGGCCTTGGGGGGGAAGTGGGGAAAATCAGGGGCCCCTTTGGCCCCAAAAAAAAAAAAAAAAAAAGGGCCCAGGTTTGAAGGGTCCGGACCTTTTTTGGAGAATTGGGGGAAAAGGGGGCGTTTCAGCTAAATCTTTGGTTTGGGGGAAAAATTAATTTCCCCACCCAGACTTGTGCGACCCCCCCTTCCCCCCCTTTTTTGATGGTGGGAGCCGTTATTTCCCCTCCCAACCCCCCCCCAAACTTTTTTTCCTCCTAAACCGAAAATGAAGGGGGGCCTTCACAAAAAAAAATTCTGCGGGGAAAAAACCACTTTTTGGGATCCAAAATTTGGTCGTCTCTTTAACATCTTTAAATAGGTTTTGACTTGTTTCGCCCTTTTGGAACTTTTCTGCTTTCCGGGGAGCTGCGGGCAAAAAAACCCAACAGGCATTTGCCAAAAGGCGTTGCCCAAAAAACCCCCC
Source organism: Phyllomedusa bahiana (assembly GCA_025379985.1). Classification (NCBI taxonomy): domain Eukaryota; kingdom Metazoa; phylum Chordata; class Amphibia; order Anura; family Hylidae; genus Phyllomedusa; species Phyllomedusa bahiana. Next base: position 79,366 of record JAODAL010009539.1, on the reverse strand, counting down.
CCGGGGGGATTTTTGCAGTTTGGGCCCGGCTTCTTTTCCCCCCTGAGGGCATCAGAAATTTGGGGGTGGGGCCCAGAGCAGAAAAAAAATCATCCTTTTTGGGGCCCCCTTGATTTTTTTAAATTTCCCATTTCCCAAAAACCCTTTTTTGTCATAAAAAGGAGGTCTTAAAAAGGAAAAGGGAATTACCCACAGTGGAGGGGTTACCCGAGTTGACTTTTTGGGGCTTCCTTCGTTTCCATTTTTGGATGGTTTCTGATAAATGTTTGTTAAACACATTTTTTGGGCCTTTGACGGGGGTTTTAGGGGGAGGTTAAGGGGACTGCTGGTGCGGGTTTAAATTTAAAACCCCCTAAAGAATATAATTGGCGACGCGGGTTCGTTATGGGGTTTCACGGGGGCCCTTTAAACCCTAGCATGATGGGCCCTGACTTTCCTGCAACCACACCCCGGGGCTTGAAATTTTTGTCGCCGCACGGGGAAGGGGAGCCCCCTTTTTCACTCGCCCCCTCTACCTTCCATGCCCTTTCACCCCTCTTTTGCTCCCTTACCACCTCTCATTTCGCTTCATTTTTCGGGAAATAAAAAAAATTTAAAAAGGTAGGGAAGATTTTTTGGGGAACAGTCTCTTATTGAAAGCCCGGCAAATTCAAGCAAATGCTTTTTTAAAAAACCCCCCTTTTAATTTTCCCCAAACACCCCCTTTTGGATTAAAAAAGGGAATTGTTTTAGCAAATCCCTTTTGGAAAAATGGGCCCGGTAGGTGGAAAAACCGAAAGGGGACAAAATAACAGTGTTTTCCCCCTTACCCCCAAAAGAATTTTAAAAATTTGCCCAGGGGGGGAACTAGGAATTGATTTTTTCAAAAACTTTTCAACGGTGTGCAATTCCCGCCAAACGGGAAAATTCACCGAGCGCAAAAAAAATTTAATTCCAAAGGGGAAACGGGATGGGGAAATTGCGTTTTTTAGAAAAGGAAAATTTGCCCAAACGAGAAGATTTGGGCCCTAAAAATTTTTTCAAATCAAAAAATTGGCTTTTAAAAAAAAAAAAACTGGGGCCCCCACCACGGGGGAAAAAAGCCCCGGGTTTAATTTTAAAATTTTTTCCCCCCGGGAAAAAAAATAAAAAACGGGGGTTTTTCCCAACCAAGAAAACACAAAACAGTAACTACAAAATTTTTTTTGGGTTTTAAAAATTTTAAAGTACAAGGGGCTATTTAAAAAAAAAAGGGGGGCGAACCAAAGTGAAATAACACCTTTTTTTTAAATTTTTTTCGGTTTTAAAAAAGGGGGGGTTTTTTTTGCACCAATAAAAATTAAAAACACATTTACCACAAAATTTCTGTTTTTTTCAAATTTAATTAAAAGGGTGGTTTTTTGAAAAAAAAAGGGCGGGCGACAAAGGGGAAAAAACACCTTTTTCCCAAAATTTTTAAACGGATAATAAAAGGTGGGTTTTGCACCTATGAAATACACCTGTAATTACTAGCAAATTTCTGTATCCTAATATAAGTGCAAGGTGGCTCTTTGAACAAAAATGGGATGCGCCAAAGTGAAAAAACAGCTATTCAAAATTTATACGGATAATAAAAGGTGTTTTTGCCCTATGAAATAACTTGAATTTCAAGCAAATTTTTGTATCCTAATATAAGTACAAGGTGGGTCTTTTGAACAAAAAGGGGGGTGCCCCCAAAAAAAAAAAACACCCTATTCAAAATTTTCGGATAATAAAAGGTGGGTTTTTTGACATATGAAATACACCTGCAATTACTAGCAAATTTCTGTATCCTAATATAAGTACAAGGTGGCTCTTAGAACAACAATGGTCTGCGCAAAAGTGAAAAGCACGTATTCAAAAATTATACGGATAATAAAAGGTGGGTTATGCACCTATGAAATACACCTGCAATTACAAGCAAATTTCTGTATCCTCATATAAGTAGAAGGTGGGTCTTTGAACAAAAATGGGCTGCGCCAAAGTGAAAAACACTTATTTAAAAGTTATATGGATAATAAAAGGTGGGTTTTGCAAAAATGAAATACAACAGCAGTTACTAGAAAATTTCTGTATCCTAATGTAAGTACAAGGTGCTGCACAAAATAAAAGGTACTATTTCCCCTCAGGTGCGAGGTGTGCTGGCCAAAAACTGGTAAAAAAAAAACATTTCAATGCAGGTTCAAAGCAGAGTCTGGGCTGCACAATACACACTCCCCTTTCAAAAGCCTGCCTGCCTTCCTGCCTGTGTTTGCCCACACCCCAACCCCCCCCCCCTCCCGTGGCTGTACAGCGCTAGATGCTTCTTTAAAAAGTTTTTGTCTAACAAAATAAAAAACTGAAATTCTTAATTCCCTTTGTTGTAATGTTAAAAGCTAAAGCTTGTTGTTGTTAAATAAAAGAACTGTGTCTCTGAAACTGAGCTGAGCTGTATTGGAGAGATCTGCACACGTTACTAATGAGGGCACCCCAATGTGAAGAAAGGAAACGTGTTTTTGCAAAAAAAAAAATATGTGATTTTTCCAGCCAATGACAACCATACACATCACAGTCATGACGTCGCACACCCAGCTCACCCTGCTCTATGCTCTAAGCTGATTTGCTGGCCACCAAAATGACAGGAAGCGGCGAAAATGGCGCAAGAGTAAAAGATTATGTGCAGATTCTCACCTAAAATATCGCGTGATCGGAAAAACCGTGCTGATTTCAACTTTGTCGATTATAATGTGGGAAGTACTTCCTGTCCTTTGAAGTTTAGGATACGGCGTCATATTTCTTATGTTAGATCTATGGATTTTCAATGTATATCGGCTGTATCAGCACATTGTGTTCACACACATAATAGTTACACAGACTCCCTTTCAGTTATGGGTTTGGTAAGGATTAGTTTACCCAGAAGGGGGGAAAGGGACCATATACAACAGCTACTTTCTCGGGAGGCATTTTGGATGTTTTTATTAAAAACATATCACCCCTTTGGATTGAATAAACATACTGATCTGGTATTACATTATTAATAGATTGTGATATTATTAAGCCGTTTTCTGTCTTTTTTCTTCTTTGTAATTTGTTTTTCTTACTACGGTATTATCATGTCATGTGACTTTATTAGTACAATTTTATTGGTTAGTTTAGTGATGTGTTTCAGCTGTGCTATGACTAAGGGCCCGCGTGGCCTGAAATACTTACGCGTCTGCCTGTTGTTCTGTGGTTTTTACTTCTGACATATGGCATAAAGTCTATATTTTTTGGAGGACACTGGACTAATCCCCTTTTTTCTACAACTATATAGAGGCCCACTAGTACCAGAGAAAACGGGTAAGTGATGTGATTAGTTCTTCAATCTCAAATGAAAGTGTTTCCATCAGACCTTAGAGACATTTATTCATTATTGTTACTGTTTATGGTTTATCTAAAGTATTAAGCCCACCCACAGTATTTTCTTATTGGATGGATTTTGTTCCTCCAATCTCTTATTACTGATATTACACATTTGTTAATTTATGTATGACAGAGATGATTACTGTAACATTTCATCACTAATCTCCCAGAATCTTCTATGACCATCAAAATGTCCTCCAGATTCTTTAGCTACTCCTGGCAATAAACAACCAATTTTCCTAGTATTGTATAATCAAAACATGGTTAGATACGTTGTTTTTCTCATTTTAATTTAAACATTAACAATGCTGCAAATTAAATGTTAGTAAAACAAACTGAATCGCGTTAAAAAACAGCTATTTCCAGGCTGAAAAGAGCCTGCCGGGTGCTGTAGAACGTTGTGCCATGCTTAAATATGCAGAGGGAGCTTGGTTTGGGCTTCATACAATGTTGTGTTTTAGTATGACATGCAGATGACTGCCGCCGCTCTTAGAATCGCTTCACTATAAAATTCCCTGGGCACTTAAGAGGGCAAAACTGACCAAAAAAACTGAAGCGGGAATGTTGCCTGATAAAGTCATGCAGCGAAAGCTGGAAAAAAAAACAAGCTGAGAGCTCAGGTGGCAACATTAGTGACAGAGTGTGGAGGTGACAGCGGCAGCCACAGCAGCATGAGGTCAGAGAGTGGCACAATGACATTCTGGAGGTGGCAAAACAGTAATAGGCCACAGAGTGGCACAATGACATAGTGTGGAGTTTACGGCAGCAGCCACAGCAGCAGCATGAGGTCAGACAGTGACACAATGACATTCTGGAGGTGGCAAAAACAGGAGTAGGCCACAGAGTGGTACAATGACACAGTGTGGAGGGCACGGCAGTAGCAGCATGAGGTCAGGCAGTGGCACAATGACATTCTGGAGGTGGCAAAAACAGGAGTAGGCCACAGAGTGTCACAATGACAAAGTGTGGAGGGCAAGGCAGCAGCAGCATGAGGTCAGGCAGTGGCACAATAACATTCTGGAGGTGGCAAAAACTGGAGTAGGCCACAGAGTGGCACAATTACAGAGAGTATATGTTTCGGCTGCTGAAGTATGTGGTCAGACAGTGGCACAATGACACTGTGGAGGTGGCAAAACAGTAGTAGGCCACAGAGTGGCACAATGACAGAGAGTGGAGGTCACAGAAGCAGCATGTGGTCAGAGAGTGGCACAATGACATTCTGGAGGTGGCAAAAACAGGAGCAGGCCACAGAGTGGCACAATGCAGGAGTGGAGGTGACGGCGGGCAGCGGCATGAGGTCAGAGAGTGGCACAATGACATTTGGAGGTGACAAAAAAGTAGTAGGCCACAGAGTGGCCCCAATGCAGAGAGTGGAGGTGACGGCGGCCACCCAGCATGAGGTCAGGGGTGGCACAATGACATTCTGGAGGTTGGCAAAAACTGGAGTAGGCCACAGAGTGGCACAATGCCAGAGAGTGGAGGTGACGGTGGCAGCAGCATGAGGTCAGACAGTGGCACAAATGACATTCTGGAGGTGGAAAAACTGGAGTAGGCCGCAGAGCGGCACAATGACAGAGAGTGGAGGTGACGGCGGCAGGAGCAACAGCATGAGGTCAGAGAGTGGCACAATGACACAGTATGGATGTCACGGCACCAGCGACAGCAGCACGAGGTCATAAAGTGGCACAATGACAGAGTGTGGAGGTGGGTGGCAATTACCAGTCCCTGGTAAAGATGTTTGGTGCAGATGGAAAATGTCAGCAATGGTGCATACAGGCGGGTGGCGGCATCAGAATAGTGGCTGAGGCAGGTAGTTTGAACCCAGAATCATTTCTCACAGTTTGGGTGAGGCGTCATGGTGATGTAGTCTGACGCCTAAGGAATTGGTGTGTGGAAATCCTGGCCGTCCAACGCCTGATTTATTTGACAAAGGTCAGTCGTTCACCCTTTCCGGTGGACAAGCGGGTTCTCCTTGGGGTAATGGGTGGCCCCCGCGCACTGAAACCCACTTGATGCCACACTACTGTCCGGGCAGGACAGCTTCTCCTCTGCAAACTCTGCAAGTTTCGGCCAAACATCCAGTTTGGCTGCGGAGTTGTCCAGGGATTTCTTTAAATGGGGTGGGCCCAGTGCTGTCCCAAATAGGCCACCAAACCCGTTGGTTTTAGGGTCGTCCAGGTCCTGCTGCTGCTGCTGCTGCTGGAGGCTGCCCTCCTCACTAGGGGGTGAAGGAAGTGCTCATCAGTGACTCCAGACCTTAAGTTGCTGCTGATGGAGCTTGGTACTGCTCCTACCCCCCACCTTCCCCTCAGCGCCGTGGCAGTAGTCTGTGAGCTGGGAAGAACCCCCGGTCAGACGTCAGAGGAGAGACGATGCCGCACATAGGCAGCGGCCAACTGACTATTTGGGGGATTTCGCTTATAGTATTTGAGTTTGTCCTCCCTCTAAGCAGCTGGGAAGAAAAGGCTCCATTTTGGACCGGTAGCAAGGGTCCAATAGGGTGGAGAGCCAGAAGTCACCCTCTGCCGGATGCTGAATTTCGGCGTCACTAGCCAGGCATCGCATGCTGAGGGCCATCTGCGACAAAGGGCTCCGAGGGCTCCCTCCCCCATCTCCACTGTATATTTGGGGTCATCTGCCCTCTCTTCTCATCTCCATCTACCTCCTCCAGATGCTCCTGTCCTCTCTCTTGTCCCCTGGGTAGAAAATCCACTCATTTCACCAGACAATGCTTCTGCTTCAAAGTCCTCCCCCTCCTCCTACATTTCAGTCCCACCAGGACATATGGCCGCGAGATGTAGTCGCCACGTTCTCAGTCCCCTGCCCAGACAGATTTTTCGCATCTGTTCCAGGAATGAAGAAGTGAAATGACGTTATTCATTCCGTAGTCCTGGCGGGAATGACAAATAACGTGGCCTCCTCGAATGGCCTCAACAAACGGCAGGTGTCACGCATGAGCTGCCACTGGTGACATCAAAGTTACACAGGGGAGTACTCTGTCCGCCTGGATCATCAAAAAATCGTTAATGGCCTTTCTTGTTCATACAGTCGGTCCAACATGTGCAGGCTGGAATTCCAACGGGTGGAACATCGCATTTAAGAGTGTGTTGGGGAGGCGTTCTGCCGCTGCAACTCGGAGGACGGTTTTCCCTGGCTTTGTAGGAATGGATGAAGTGCAATGCACATTTTCTGGCCATTTTCGAATCTTCTGAAGATTGGTGGAAGACTTCAGGAACCTTTTCACAACCGATTGAAACATGCCATGCAGGGCACATGGACCATCCCTCCTTGGTGCAGCGGAACCATGTTACTCCCATTGTCGTTCACCATAGTTTGAATGGCAGTTGGCGCGGAGAAAGCCATACATCGATTTCTTGCTCATGCGGGGAGCAGTTCCTCCCTGTGTGACTTCGTTCGCCGAGGCAAGCCAGGTGTAGAACTGCGTGATACCGCCCCGTTGCCTACCACATGTGGTTTGATGGACGTACTTGTGGAGGCTGAGATGGTGATGGTGGTGGAGGAGGAGGGGGGACATTGGCTAAAGGGGTCACAGTTTGACAACGTGAAGGGAGAAAGCGGCGTTTTCCTGTCAAGTTGTTGGTGTGCCTTTGGGGGTGGAAGCACATACACCAGTGGGCCGTAAAGGACATGTACTGGCCCGACATAGTTACAGCTCCAGATGTCCGGCTTTCGTGCACCTTGGAACAAACCAATAATCTCAAGGACTGGCCCACCTTCTGTTTACATATTTATGAGTGCTGGGTACTGCAAATTTTTGGAAAAGAAATTGCGGCTTGGAATCTCCATCTCGGCTCGGCACAAGCCATTAGTTCTCTGAACAGTGCAGAGTCCCTCCATTTGGAAAGGGAGGGACTGCCCTACCAACAACTTGGACAGGAGCGCGGTCAGCTGCTGCCCCTTTGGATGGTTGGAACGCTTTAAAACTGTTGTCTCTTTGCAATCGCCTCGCTGGGAAAGACTGCTGGCGCCATGAGTAGCGAGGAGCAGGAGCTTGGGACCCCGGGAAATGATGTCAAAGAGAAACAGCTCCCTTCTGCAGAGGTGGTGGAGCCTTGACTGGCTGCAATGGCATGCGTGCCACTGGGCCCTGCTGCTGCTGTTGCTGCGGTGGCAGGATGGACCACCACATCTGAGCCACGTTTCTCCCAGGCCACCGGATGGTGACGCTGCATGTGTTGACGCAGGGCCGTAGTGCCAACGTTAGTTCCCTGGCCACGCTTCACTTTCTGCCCACAGATTCTACATATACCCATATTCGGCTCCTCCGGTGTCTTAGTAAAGAACTGCCACACCGCCGAGTATCGGATTTTACCGCCAACGCTCCGAACTGAGTGACTACTACCACCGCTGCCTCGCTGAGCCCGTGCCGCTACTTTTTTTGGACCTGCAAAGCGGGTTTTTTACCCCGTGGCCGCTTGGCTCCAGACCTCACACTGCTGCGACCCTGCTGACTCACGGCCACACAACCCACTTGCTGGCTGCCCGCTGCCTGACACACAAGCTGACGCCCTCTTCTCCTGACAACGATGATGCCCTTGCCTCACCCGGCTCCCAAATGCGGTCGGCTACATCATCATCTATTTGTGTTTCATCGTCACTGCTGTCCTCATCACCGGTCTTGGTGAAAAACAAAGTTTCTTTTACCGAGTACAACTGCAGAAAAACACTTAGTTAACTGAGTTGTCTCATTACAAGCTTTCAGCCCACTTCAATGCTTCTGGCAGCAAAGCATTTTTGAATTCAGGGGGGTGCTTCTTGTCTGCCTCTTCTCCTCCCCGTTCCCCCCTCCCCTCAGCACACAGACAGCTCTCCTTCTATACAGCAGGGCGAGGGGGTTTGCTGCCAGAGTTAACCCTGTGTGTGCCTGCCTAGGTCTGTTGCAGGCTCCTGGATCAGCTGCACTGTCAGCTCCACGGAGACAGCAGAGAGAGGGCTGACCTGTGAATGTGGAGAGTTCTGTGAAGCTGTGATTGCTAGTAGTAGAGCAGGGGGATGTAAGTGTTCCTATACCCCCTGCTTAGCATACAAATCTCCACATCTCAAGCAACAACAAACAAATCCTGTCAGAACAGACACAGGGCAGCTGTGAAGTGAGTTACTATAATCATGATGTGTCACTAGTACAGCAGAGCAGGGAAAGATAGGAAGCGTTCACATGCCTCCCTGATCTGTTCTATTAGTATAGTCAGAGCTCCACAGACACATCATGATTATAGTAACACACAGGGTCACTGCTGTCACATTTTCTGACTACAGATCAGCTCTGCTCTCCTCAATCTGTGTAGAGAGCAGGAGGGAGCAGGTACACACAGGGTTAATCCAGGCAGCACAGCTACACAGACACAGAAGCCAGAGCCCTCCCCCTCCCTCCACTACAGAAGCATACTGTGTGGGAGGGGCTCTGTGCTCTGACCTGTATTCAGAAGGTGATGAGTCATCAGACCTGACAGCCAGTGAGATAAAGATCAACAGGTCCACTGTTATAGAGATTTGAGGAGCTGATGCACTACTACAAACAGGGATAACTCAAAATCAGTAGGACATTTGTAATGAACATATATTGCAAAGCTGCTTGTTTTTTAAAGATCTTTTAATTAAAACCCAATCATTGTAGCGAGACAACCCCTTTAACCCTTGGATGTAAATTGCGCAAAAGAATTGAGCAGCCAAAAACTACCAGCTTTGTTACAATGGTGTGTATTTTACGCTACACAACAAGAGAAAAACTTGTAATTAACCTTCGCTTGTGAATTATGCTACAGGAAAAATGTCTTTTTTGCCGGTGAAAAAGACAGTTCTTTTAGTCACCACAACAGCAGAACAACGCTTAATTAACCCCTGGATGTAAATTGCGCAAAAGAATTGAGCAACCAAAAACTACGAGCTTTGTACCGTGTTACAATGGCATGTTTTTTACGCTACACAACAAGAGGAAAACTTGTAATTAACCTTCGCTTGTGAATTATGCTACAGGAAAAATGTATTTTTTGGTGGTGAAAAAGACGGTTTATTTTAGTCACCACAACAGCAGAACAACGCTTAATTAACCCCTGGATGTAAATTGCGCAAAAGAATTGAGCAACCAAAAACTATGAGCTTTGTAGCGTGTTACAATGGCGTGTTTTTTCTGATACACAACAAGAGGAAAACTTGTAAGTAACCTTCGCTTGTGAATTATGCTACAGGAAAAATGTATGTTTTGGCGGTGAAAAAGACGTTTTTTTTAGTCACCACAACAGCAGAACAATGCTTTATTAACCCCTGGATGTAAATTGTGCAAAAGAATTGAGCAACCAAAAACTACGAGCTTTGTAGCGTATAAAAACTTGTATGTGTTAACCAAAATTCAGAATTTTGCTTCTGAATTAACTTGATGTCAGGTGTCAATGTTCCGACATAATGTGCATGTGTCCATCCTGATATTAATTTTGAAACCGGCACAACAGGGACTAAATTGCGGGTTTATAGTGACAACACATCCATATCTCCTTTCCTGATTAGACAGAGAGCAGAGAGTGATGTCACCATGGTCAGACAGGGCAGTCCTTATCTCTAACAAAAATAGATTGTTTGATTAATTAATTAGTAAAAAAAAACTCTTGCAATTACTCTTCAGAGTTCTGTAGCTTTTGTTTACTGAATATAAAATATTTTGCACTTGTCAGTGTAATTACAAGCTTGGTGGTACAGAAGAGCCAGATATGCTAATCACTGCTATAGAACCACCCATAGGGTGACCAAGCAGTGTAAGTCAGAAGCTGCTTGTGAGTCTGAGAAACAGCATGGAAAGACAACCCCATTAATTTTTTAAAAAAACATTTTTTTTTACCAACAACTGAACTAGTTCTATGTGTTTCAATGCTTACAAATAACCATTGTGTAGACACAGCCACAATAATTCCATCTTTCTCCTACATCTTTCTAACTTTGTAAGTAATCAGGTAAGTAGAGGATAGATGGAAGACAGCATAGTAGACTTCTGATACATGGGAAGGTCAATGCTGCTTTATGTTGAATCGCTACATGATCACAGGCCAACAAGAGCCTCATCACGTGACCATAGCAGTTTATCATGATACTTCATGCAGTGTCAAAATGGATGACACATTAGAAAAGGGTCTATATCAGTTTAACATAAAATTTTTAAAAATATTGTTAAAGGGGTTTTCTTACCACAATGATTAGCTTTTAACATGCAGGGAAGGTACATAAAGATAGATTCATAAATGTGCAGAGCCATACCGTTGTGGTGCAACACGCCCCCAGAATACCCCCCGATCTTAGGCGCATTACAAAGTGGTGCGGCCGCCTCAAAATGTGCCTAATTTTGGAGTGTGCCTGCTCATACAGCAAGAGAACAGGGCTGTGACAGTTTTTGGGCTGAAAGGACACCAGAATACTGGTACAGCCCTGTTCTTACATGTCGCTCTTGGTGTCTACTGGAGTTCTGAACAGAAACCAAGGGCGACATGTTGGAAAATAGGTGCCTCCAGGCCAGTTTTAAGGCACATTAAATGAGTGTGCAGTACGCCTGAATGAAAGAACCTGTCAACAATCTGCTGTATGGTATGCCTTACATAGTATATTTGATGCACCTCATCTAGACACATAGCATAATTTAGGCGCATAGCATATCATTGATAGCATATTTTATATGCCTACTTTAGGTGCATTAAAATGTGTAGTGCCTGATGTATAATGGACCTAGTTCATTTATATAGAGAATAGGACATCAACAGTTTTTTGGCACAATATACACCAAAAAATGGCACAGCCCTAATGGGAAAATGTCCGAGTAGGTTCCCATTTATATTGAGGTCACCTTGTTGTCGTGGATGGGCAATTAAAGTTTTGATCAAAAATGTGCACTAAGAACCTCAAATTTCCATGTATTCTAAAGTAGCAGAAATGCATTTTGAAAAAAAAATCCTATATGCCCTTTGACTGTTTTTTAGTGTTTGTAGAGTTGCGCTGAGATTGTGTTGAGTATTTATGAAAGTGTCTCATAATCTATGTGCCAAACATTGGTGCATAGAATGTATGTGCCAAAATATGTCTTAGCAATGCCACTTTGAAACTGGTATGGATTTGTATGACAGTTTTGCGCCAAACTTTGGTGTATTTCTGGTGCAATGTATGATTCTGGTGTGCCACGTGTCCGCATCCTTGGCAAATTCAAAAGTGTTTTGTCTGGCTCAGATTGCACCAAATTTTGGAATACGATGGTTCATACATCTATAGAACATAACTATAACAGTTTTACTCAGAGCATGCCAAAAAAAAAAATGGCTAGAAAAAATTACTAGAAAAATATGGAAAGCATTAATGTAACAAAATCTAAATATGCACATGGACCAGAAGAGTGATTTACAAATATAATTTCTGGGACATATTAAAGGAAATCACATTATTCATTTGAGTGGTTTTGCCTTTAAATCTGTCTAGCATATGATTTGAAAATTATTGCACATAAATTGCATTGTTCATAATATGTTAGAGCTTTTGGCCTTGACTGATTCATTTATAATGAACTTGACAAAAAAAGAAGATTGAAAGCCTTGTCATCCTTTCTTACCACATTACATATTGTCATAGCATGATGTGTGATATAATACAAACGACTTCAATCATCCAGATAATGTGACTTTGCCTTTGACAAGTCAAAGAAGCATGACTTCTTCAATTAGATTAAAAATATGGAAATAATGTTCTGATGTTCTGAATAAGCATTTAATACATTTTACAATTGAAGCACTATTATAAATAAGCATAGCACAAAAGTGAGTAACTTGTTTTACAAACAGACCAGGCGAAACACCAGTAAAAGATACTTCTAATATACAATCAATAGGAATCCCAAAGTTACAGTTAAGTGGCCCATATAACAGGTGAAATATTGTTTATCCATGAGCCTTTTTTGTTGCAGATTTCTGGTGTTGTCAATAAAATCAGACAAGGAGAGGGGCAGAGATAGACACTGAAGCAAGACACAGGACCAACAGGCATGCACACTGGCAAAGGACAAAGGGCCGGCAGACATAGACAAAGGACCTGCAGATATGGACAAAGGATCGACAGACAAGGACACTAGATTGACAAATGTGAACACAGGCAACGACAAAGTATCATCAGGTGTGGCCAGGGTAAAAGACACAGGATCAGCAGTTGTCAGATAGTAGGAAAATATGCATATGTGTCTTTATATAGTGTATGGAAACTTCTGGTTTCAACTGTATACATACACTATATAAAAAGACACATATGAATGTTTTTCTCACTATCGGACATGAAATCAGAATAAACCTTACCTGTTAAGGTCAATTAGGATTACCAAAATTTTTAAGGCATTTTATTACTTTCTGCCAATTCAAAAGTTTACATACATTTCCTTAGTATTTGGTAGCATTGCCCTTAAACTGTATGACTTGGGTCAAACATTTTAGGTATCCTTCCACAAGCTTCTCACAATAGTTGATAGGAATTTTGGCCCATTCCTCCTGACAGAACTGGTGTAACTGAGCCATGTTTACAGGTTGCCCTGCTCGCACCTGCCTTTTCAGCTTTGCCAATAAATTTTCAATAGGCTTGAGATCAGGGCTTTGTGATGACCACTCCAAAACATTGACTTGGTTATCCTTAAGCCACATTGTAACCAGTTTGGCAGTATGCTTCAGGTCATTGTCCATTTGGAAGACCCATTTCAGCCCAAACTTTAACTTCATGGCTTATGTCTTGAGATTTTGCTTCAGTATTGCCACATAATCTTCTTTCCTCACGATGCCTCTATTTTGTGAAGTGCTCCAGTCCCTCCTGTAGCAAAACAACCCCACAGCATGAAGCTGACACCCCTGTGTTTCACAGCTGGGATGGTGATCTTAGACTTCCAAGCTTCTCCCTTTTTCCTCCAAACATAACGGTCATTATGGTCAAACAGTTCAATCTTAGTTTCGCCAGACCACAGGACATGTCTCCAAAATGTAGGTCATTGTTCGTGTGTGCATTTGCAAACATTAATCTGATTTTTCTACGTTTCTTTTGGAGTAATGGCTTCTCCTTGGCAGAGTGGCCTTTCAGCCCATGTTGATACAGTACTCGTTTCACTGTGGGTAATGACACAATCTTAACAGCTTCCGCCAGCATCTTCACAAGGTCTTTTGCTTTTGTTCTTTGGTTGATACGCACATGTCGGACCAAAGCATGTTCATCTCTAAGACGCAGAACCATCTCCTTCCTGAGCGGTATGATGGCTGGACATTCCCATCTTGTTTGTAGTTGCATGCAATTGTTTGTACAGATTAATGAGGCACCTTCAGGTATCTGGAAATTCTACCCAAGAATGAACCAGACGTTTGCAAGTCCACAATTCTCTTTCTGATATCTTGACTGATTTTTTTCGACTTTCCCATGATGTTACACACAAAAAGCAGTGTGTTTTGGGTGTGAATTAAAAAATACATCCACAGCTGTGTCTCTAATTAACTCAGATGTTGCCAACAAATCAGAAACTTCCAAAGACATGACATCATCATATGGGCTGTCCCAGATTGTTTAAAGGCATAGTAATCCTAGTGTATGTAAACTTTTGACTTTGCACAAAGTAATAAAAATTCCTTAAAAAGTTATCTCTCTATCATTATTTTGGCATTTGGCAAATATAAGTAATTTTTGTAATCCTAATTGACCTGAAACAGGTAAGGTCTATTCTGATTTCATGCCAGATAGTGAGAGAAACATGCATATGTGGCTTTTTATATTGTGAATGTAAACTTCAGGTTTCAACTGTATACAGATATATATATATATATATATATATATATATATATATATATATATATATATATATATTATTATTACAGTTTAAAACCTGTACACATCGCTCCAAAACACCCGGCGTATTGTGATGCATACTGTACGCGCCACAATACATTGTGTGAACATACCTTAAGGGACATCTTATAATACTCTAGACATTTCCCCATACAATACAGTATAATATAATATGTACAATTGCTCTCATTTACAAGTATGAGCATGTGCGGTGCCACTACGTTAGTAGTCTATTGGACTTATAGAGACAGTTGAGTACAGTACTTGGCTGTATCGAGGAGCCCCACGGATATTGAATCTAGTGACAAAGTAGATGCTCAATTCAAGCACCTCCTAACCGAGGTTGTGAAATGAGGAGGAATGGGGGAGGCTCAAGATCTCCGCTCTAGTGATTGGTAGGAGTTCCATAGGCATGAATGTCAATTGTGGGAATAACCCTTTGATTCATTTAATGTAACACTCATTACTTACATGATTATTAAGGTTTTCCTGTTGTTACTTTTAACAAAACATTACAGCTTCTTTGTATTGAACAGGTCAGATATTGGCAGATCATGTAATCTGTGCTGTGTGATAATAGAGACCACACTTTCAGTCTACAGGACTTTCTGCATGCTCTGTAGAAAACACTGTGATTTATTTCCCATTAATCCCTTACATTTCAGCTAGCAAACAAGTGAGGTATGGAGCAATCTTTTTGTCTTAATACAGAGGAATGCTCCTGTTCTAGCAAGTTATATGATAGTGAAGGGGAGGAGGGAAGCGAATGGCTGGTCTCCTGCAAAATACAGTTAAAGTTTATACATTTATCAATTTTGTAAAAAAAATTTAATGATGCCAGTATGCTTGGGCTACCAACTTGGAGAGAGTAAATGTGATATGGTATTAGCCGCAAATAGGCATGCCACTTGTGGATACCCCCTCCTCTGACATTTCTGGATTTTCTCATATGCAATGGCCACAGATCTTATGGCCAAAAAATAAAGCAGGATATTTGCATTTACTGTTTTGCATAGTCTCTGATTCTGCCACTTCTTCTCTAGCTTTCAGTACACTTGATTCAATTTGTACAAGAAGAGTGTTGCTCACACTCCCATGCAGTACAAGCCCTTGCTAGCACTCGTGTTGCTTCTCCATCTTTACTGGCTGTTTGCTACTGCCCTAAGCCTAACTGGGTGCAGTCATGCCAACCTCAGGCATTGTATCCAAGTCTTCACTCTAATCTTCTATCCATACATGAGTTGCTTCTGTCTGTCTGGCATTTGTGTCCCTGAGATGGCCTTCTCTCACTTCCTTGTGATTTTGTCACTTTCACTGTCTCTTTTTCTGGCACAAACTCTGTTTTCAGCTTGCTGGGGTTGAAGGGTGTCCTCTCCTCTCAGTTCACTAAGATATCAATGCCAAATAAACTTTGCTACATCCAGGAAAGTCCTACGTAAAGTTGTTTCTACAAATTAACAGGTATTATCGCCAAAGGGTATTTACTTTTTTAGGGAAGAAAATGGCATGTCTTGAATATTATGTTTATCAAATGACTACAGTCAATTTGTCATTATTTTCTATCATACTGTATGCTACATTTTATAGAAAAAAAATGATAAATGAGGTGTCCTTAATTTGTCCCGTCTAGTTGGTTTTCTTTTTTGACAATAATCATTTAATATTAACATAGTTACATTGTCTTTCAATCATTTGTTAAACTGTCCTAAAGCTCAGAGATGCATTGCACTTACATAAATGTGCAGCTCAAAATGATATTCTGCTGAGATATGGACTATAGGTTCAAGGTCATATAGCTTAATAGAATCCCCTACGTATTAACCAACATTTAAGCCAGAGCTTTATCATGGAACATGGCACATTTGCACATTATCCAAGGTTAGCCTTGGAAAATATTGATCTAAAGTGAATGTGCTAAATGAAGGTGTACTCTTAGATATCTGTGAATTTCAGTAACCTTTTTGTGCAGTGTCCTATTTTGTTGAATATCCATGGTATTTATTTTGTCCTTATTTCTTTTTTTCTTTTCTTTTATATGTTTTAGACATTTCTGACCTTACCAAACAATAGAATCATACTAATACAACAATTTGAGTTATATAGATGAAAAAAAAACTTTTAAAACAGTAAATTATGAATAACTTGAACTCAGGGTGACAACATCCTTGTCAATTTGTTCAGTCATTTGTACTCTTAGTGCTTTCACAGAAATAATATATCTTTGTAATGGAATTATTACAAGATATATCAAAGACAAACTTAAGACTGTGCATTCATTGTAACACTTCAAAGCAAAATGTTCAAGATTCCTATATTCATGTTGGCTTTCATTTATTATTATATGTAATATAAAAAAAAGTTAAATTTGATTTTTTTTTATATTTGAATTTGGGAATGCTATGAAGTATGCCCAGACATCTACAGATATAGTAAGGTTTACCTTAAAGGGTTTTTTTCACTACAAAGATTAGCTTTCAACATTTAGGGAACATTAAAGGGGTTTCCTCACCACGCTGTTTCACAAAGTCACAAGCATTTTATACTCACTCTGTCTCATCAGGCTGTGGGTAATTCTATAGCAGTGATAAACATATTTAGTTTTTCTGTAACTAGCTGAGCCATTACACTGACAAGTGCAGGAGATGTTATCCTTAGTAAACTAAAGGCACATGTGCTGAAAACAATTGCTTATCTGTGATCTTGTTAAAGATAGTTTGCTCTGGACTGAGCCATCCATCCATGGTGAAGTCATTCCCTGCTCTCTCATCTCATCAAATGTCCAGGTTTATGATTAGGCA
Source organism: Phyllomedusa bahiana (assembly GCA_025379985.1). NCBI lineage: Eukaryota > Metazoa > Chordata > Amphibia > Anura > Hylidae > Phyllomedusa > Phyllomedusa bahiana. The sequence continues at coordinate 62,342 of JAODAL010009539.1, read as the reverse complement.
ACCAGGTAACCATAGAAACCTGTGTGCACACAGAGCACATATTCTATCTCTCATCCCATGACTAAAGAAAAATCTATTGAACAATCTATTTTGAAAAAGCCTTCAATCATCTTTCCCTTCATATTGAAAGCTAATCTTTGTACTGGGAAAACCTCTTTAAATCAAGACTTTTTCTAAATACATATCTCTTTTGTTGCTACCTTGGTCAGGAGATTTTATCTGCTCTAAGGGCGACATGTATGATTTATGGCACTTAGACGGCAATTTCTCTGTGCCGATTTCAGCCGATTCCTAGAATTTTCCCGAAAAATTTCTATCGTTCTGAATTTATTTGCTATGAATAGCATGAAAAAACAGCTAATTCCTGGCTGCATAGAGCCTGTATGGTGTTGCCATGCTCAAATATGCATAGGGAGCGTGGTTTGGTATTGAACCTGACAGGGTAATGTCAGCACCAGCTAGAAAGAACTGAGCTGAGGGCCAAAATCTCACTATAGCGTCAAAGAGCTCACTCCTTTTTACACCATCATCAGATGATTAGATGATCAACCAGATTACCAGATGATTACACCATCAACAGATGATACATTTAGAGCCCCCCACCCCTCCCCGAAAGAGTAGAGAGGGTGTCAGCAGTAATTTTGTCAAATAACTTATTTGTCAAAAAAAACCCTTTGAAATACAGCTTGTGTTTTTGTCATAAACACACATCTCCATTGCAGGCAGGTTATTATTTTGGGTTATTGTTCTCTGGGTCAAAGAGTAAATTTTTTCCCTTATAAGGTGAAGCACCCTTGAAATTCAGCTTGTGTATTTGTCATATACACACATCTACATTAAACAGAGTTTGTTTTATTGTAAATATTTGGCCAGTATGTCAGACAGAGAGGTGTCAGGCCCTTCACATGGGAGGGGCAGTGGTACAAATGTTCCTGGAGCAGGCACAGGTCACAGCACAGTAAGGGGACATTACAGCAGGGTCACTCGGCGAGGTCAGAGTTACCAGTGTAATCTAGCGGCCGTGTGTTTACCACCAAGCCAACGGTTCTTGAATGGTTGACTAGGTCATCCACTCTCTCCCAGATGACATCTGACAGCCCCAAACAATATTCCAACACACGATACCAAGGGCGTCAGCATAGGTGTCCTTTATTTGAGATCCCAGTGTTACAGCATCACAGCAACGTTTCGACTCACGTGAGTCTTTATCAACCAATAGTCGGTGGGTTCGTCAGACGGAACCCTTAATTGGCATGGCCTGGAAGCAGATCAGAGGCCCACACTTGTACTCAACCCGCCTCTGTCCCGTTTGGTTCACTCAGCCAGAGGACTACTATGTACTGTGGGCTCTGCACGACTATACAGCAAGGACAAACTATTTGAGGACAGTGAGCGCCTGCTGGGCAGCAAAGAGGTGGGGCAGACATCCGCTGCTTCTTGCAATAGGCGGGCAAGTAGTTATGAGGAGACTGGCATGGGAGGTTATGTTGTGAGCGGTCAGGCTCTGTCCACCAAAACCGTTGAGGAAGACAGCAGTGATGGGCAAACACTAATTGATAATGATGTAGCTGATCGCACTTGGAAGCCGCGTGAAGCAAGAACTTCATCACCATTGTCGGGAGAAGAGGGTGGCAGCTTGCGCGGCAGGCTGCGGCGCAGTCAGCAAGTCGGTAGTGTGGCTGGGAGTCAGCAGGGTGACAGCAGTGCGAGGTCAGGAGCCAAACAGCGACAGGGTAGACCACCCACTTTGCAGGTGCCTTCCGGCCAAGAAAGTAGAGGCACAGGGGCTCACCAAGGCAGCAGCGGTAGCAGTCAGTCAGTGCGGAGTGTTGGTGGTAAAATGAAAGACAAAATTGATTCCTGGCTTTCTCCGTGACAGACAATAGAAAGAACATGGTGTCCGTGCTGCGCCGGGAGGGCTGAGCCATGCGCCCTGCAAGGCACATATGTTTAATCTGGTTGTCAAACGGTTTCTCAAGTCTTCCACCCATCTGCAAGTCATTCTAAAAATGGCCAGGAAACTTTGCATGCACTTCAGCCATTCCTACACCGCCAAGCACACCCTCTTTGAGCTGAACAGAACAGAGAAACTATGAACAGAGAAAAACAGAGAGAAATCGATGAACAGAGAAAGGCCATTAATGATTTCTTGATGATCCAAGCGGACAGGAGTACTCCTCTGTGTAATTTTGATGTCAGTCAGTGGCAGCTCATGCTTTGGCAGTTACTAGGTCATTGGTTACTTTGGTTAGGGCGGTTTCGGTATAGTGGTGGGGTCGGAAGCCTGATTGCAGGTAAAGGAGAGAGTTGGTGGAGAGATGAGAGGACAGTTGAAGGTAGATGTGCTGTTCAAGTTTAGAGGTGAATGGAAGCAGTGAGATGGGGCGATAGTTGGACAAAAAGGAGGGGTCAAGAGGTGGTTTCTTAAGGATGGGTGTGATGGTAGCATGTTTAAAGGAGGAAGGAAAGGTGTCAGAGGTAAATGATAGGTTGAAGAGATGGGCGAGGACTGGGATGATAACAGTACTACAGAGACATGCTATGTAGTCAGGTGGCCGCTGCCTATCTGCGCCATCGTCCATCCTCTCACAGGTCTGACCGGGGGGTTCCTCAGTGCTCAAGTACCACTGCCATGGCTGCTTTGAGAGGGTGGGAGGGTAGGAGCAGTACCAACTCCATCATCAGCAATCTGAGTCTGGAGTCGTTGATGAGCAGCTTTCTTCACCCACCTAGTGAGAAAGGTACTCACCGGCAGCAGCAGCACCTGGAGCAGACCTTGAACCCTGGATTCTTCTGGCTACTGGCCTCAGCTACTATTCTGATACTGTCATCTTCCTGATACCACACATCTGCTGCCAGCTGCTCATTCTACCACCCACCATCTTTACCAGGGAGTAGCATTGCCACCCACCTCCCCACTCTTCACTGGGCCATTATGTAGCCTTCTGATGCTACTGCCACCTCACCACTTAGGTCTTCTCATGCTGCTGTTGCTGCTGTCACCTTCAGGCTATGTCTCCATGTCATTCTCTGGCTTGATGCTGCTGCTGCCACCTCCTCATTATGTCACCTAGCTGCCACCACCTAAAAATGATGTAATTGTGTCATTCTCCAGCCTGATGCTGCTGTTGGTGCCACCACCTCCACATTAATTATTCCACTCTGTGGCCTACAAATGCTGCTGCCACCTCCACAATCTGTCATTGTGCCACTCTGTGGCCTACTCATACTGCTGCCACCTCCACAATCTGTCATCGTACCACTCTGTGGCCTACTCATGCTGATGCCACTTCCACACTATGTCATTGTGCCACTCTGTGGCCTACTTATGTTACTACCACCTCCACAATCTTTCATTGTGCCACTCTGTGGCCTACTCATGCTGCTGCCAACTGACCACTCTCTTGCTCGACCACCCTGTGGTTTCCTGTTTCCACCCTCTGCCACTATATGATGTTGCCACTATGTTTGGTTTCCCCCTTCTTTTAATTTGTCAGAAGGAATGAAAAGGACAAACACAACCGAATGTGTCTTCGGAGAAGCCATAAGACCAGTATGACATGGTCCTTTATTTGCATCAGGATTGTCTGATGATTAGGTAGCCAAAAGCAGGAGTGGATGCAAAAAAACAAAAGAGAAGCAAATATTCCATTTACTTGTCTGTTTTGGATCAATTCCAATTTATCCAGTTTCTTTTTGGCTTTAGCAATACTGATGGTGATGGATTATTGACGGACTCAAAGCGAACACTGACGGATCAAAGGAAGAGCAAAATGATCAGTGACGTCAACGCAAAATTACTGCTGACATCCTCTCCACTCTTTTGAGGGCTTGGGGCTCTACTTGTATGAGCATTTAACAGAGCAGGTTCTGTCATAATCTGTGGAATCATCTGATGATGGTGTAAAAGGAGTGCGCTCTTTGATGCTATAGTAGGATCTCTGTCATCATCTCTGTCGTCATCTGTGGAATCATCACAATAAGTGAAAAATGTAACTGTTTGGCACAGAGATCAATAACCCAAAAAAAAAATCGCTGGTTCAGGAACATTTATGTATAGTGATTCCTAACCTATCGTGGGAGTTACATTCCAGAGACACCCGTGATAGGTGAAAATCCACGAAGTAGTGGCATTATACTTATTTTATTATTTATACATATTTTAAGGCTTTATAAACACTCCCCTCTCTCCTATAAATCTTTTCCACACTCTTATTAACACTTCATATGCTCTTAATCAATCAGCCAAGCAGCGTCCAGGATACAGAGCACATTGCTGTCGTTGGTCGCCTTTCATTCCGTAACACAAAGTCACACGATATAGCTAAAACTCCACAATACAGAATTAGATCCAGATAGATATACTTTTTAAAAAAATCCGCGATACAGTGAAGCCGCAATAAGTGAACTGCGATATAGCGAGTAATAACTGTATGTGACACATACACATTGTGTAGTTGAAAGGTATTTCCCCCCATTAACTATAAAATCGGAAGTATTTGGCACAGAGCGCAATATCCCAAAATAAAAAACGCTGGTTCAGGAACATGTGTGTATAAGACATGCACACACTATGTAGTTGAAAGCTATTTCCCCCCCCGAGTAATTCTAAAATCAGAAGTATTTTGCACAGAGAGCAATATCCCAAAATAAAAATCGCTGGTTCAGGAACAGGTATGTATATGACACACACTGTGGGCGACATATATGAAGATCAGCGCATCGAAGCGCCTGTTTACACGTTTTTTTTTTTGTGAAAACTGCACCTGATGTATGTCGGCACTGAATGTGCTCATAAATGCGGTGTAAGGTTCCCCGCGCCTCACCTGTGTGTGAGGCGCATAAGGAATGCGCCTAACATGTATTAAGTTTAGAGACAGGCTGAAAATCAGCGAAAAATCATTAAGCATGTTAGCATGCGCAAAAATTTATTTTTGCTTCTTTTACCTCTATGTTCACACGGCTTAAGGATGTATTTGCAGGCGTAAATCCGTCCGTAAATACGCCAGCAAATACATCCGTATTTTCCATTGGCATCAATTCTAAGCTAATTGTTCATTATTTTAGGTGTATTTGGTGATGTATTTGTGGACGTAAATACGTCCGTAAATAGGAACTGAAATAAGCCGTGTGAACATAGAAATCGTGCTTGGAGGACCACAGGTCCCAGCAAGACCTGTGCTGTGCTGGCTCTTGCTGTATATATTAAATAGAATAAAAGGTGAAAGAAGCAAAAATACATGTTAAATTTTTTGTATAAAAAAAGACAAAAATTAACATCAGTACAACATCATCATTGGCTTAATGTAAAATTAGTTTAATTTTCTCCGTATTTTTAAGACCTTTCATAGCTGATATTTCTTTTTTTGGAGATATTATATATATTTCCATTATTTTAAATGATCAACTTTTTCAATACATTGAATTCATTTTTAGGCAACTTTGATATTTATCTTTATTAATGAATTAATTTTAATTAATGCCTCACTTTGCCGACCGGCATTCATACATGCGTTGGAGTATTCGAATGTGGTGCGTCCCGCCCCAGAACGCCCACAGCGCGCCCCTTCATGTTAGGCGCATTACAAAGTGGCGAAGCGTGCGCCTAACATCGCATTTGAGCGTCCGACAGCGGAGTCGGCACAGTGAGGCGCAGTATACACCTGAAAACAGGTGCAAAGCCCGATCATACATGTCGCCCTGTGTTTTTGAAAGGTATTTCACCCCAGTTGCTATAAAATTGGAAGTATTTTGCACAGAGTGCAGTCTAGTGTTGCTACAGAGATATGCGTGTGTATACGATACACAGTGACAAGTGTCAGAATTTAACATGGCTGCCCTATTTATAGGGTTGGGACATCACAGAAGCTGGCTGATTGCTGATTGGCTGCATGTCTGCATTTGATGGCATTGAGGGCGTTCCTTTCTTCCTCCCATATTTCTTTGCCAAATGTCACGAATCGCCATGAACTTTGGCTTCGTTTAGAATCGAAGTTTTCCTGAAATTCTAAACGAATTCCACTTCGTTAGAATCAATCTGCTCATCTCTAATAATAATAGTGTAGAATGCGCCTGATTTATGAACTCGCTTTACTGTGGATCATAAATCAGGCGCATTCTAGCGCAAAAACGACAATTTTGGCTCAGGTAAACCACTTTGAAAGTGGTTTACCTGTTCCAGCAGTAATTTGTATTGCCAATGAGTAGAGATGAAAAAAAAAAAGTTCGAGTTCGAGTAGAACCTCGAATTTTGAGAAGTTCGGTTCGAACTTCAAACCCCATTAAAGTCAATGGGAGAAGATTTTCTGGTTAATTTTTATACCCATATAAGTGAGGAAAAGCTGTAGTTAGCATCCATAACAGTAAAATGGATACGTGGAACAACTTAGTGAAGAAAATTTGGCTCTAAGAGTCACAGAAAAAAAATTCACAGGCTAAAATAATTCATTCCTTTTAATGGCTAACTGAAAAGATGAGGACAGCTTAGCTATAGGAGGCACAGTGCTAGCAGCTGCTACGGGGCCCCATTGACACATAAGAAGACACCGGTATAGGAAATGGCACATGGCATCTGGCAGGAGCCCCTATCACTTTTTGCACCAGGGCCCAAAAATATGTCATATACAGCACTGGAAAAAATTAAGAGACCACTGCAAAATTTTCCCTTTCTCTGATTTTTCTCTTCAATGGTATGTATTTTTGAGAAAAATGTACATTATTTTATTATATAAACTACTGACAACATGTCTCCGAAATTCAAAGCAAAAAATTTTGTATTTATTTGCAGTAAATGAGAAATCTTCAAAATAATAAAAAAGAGGCAGAGCTGTCAGACCTCAAATTATGCAAAGAAAACAAGTTCATATTTCTTTCGAAACAATAAGACTAATGGTTTAAGTCAGGAAGAGTTTTCTTTTCAACTCCTTTGGCATGGTAAAAGTTATTTTTTCATTCAAATTCATTTTGGCCTATTCATAGCACTTGTTTTGCCATCCAGTTTGTCCTATTACAAGAGGATTGTGAAGACCACAGCAGTGTTTTTTATACTTTCCTTCATTAAATAAGATTTGGTTCAGGTGATCACCTAATCAGAAGCACATTAAGTAGAATGAAGTGTACTTTGGTTGGAATTCAATTGACACTAGAATGGAATGGGTGTCAGACATGTAGAGATGCTGATTTAAAAAAAAAAACTGTGCAGTGGTCTATTAATTTTTTCCAGAGCTGTATGTGGTTGCAGCAAGAACATTCCAATGGGGAACATGGAGCTTCAGCTGGCTGGGCCATAGTTATAAGGGGTGCAGTGGTAGCCAGGGCTGCCGTTAGTCATTTATTAACCGTTTCAGGGCCCCATGCAGCTAAATCAAATGGGGCCCCCACCCATTACTAGTTCCTATTGTTTAAAATATTACTGGGCCCCTTTTTGATAAGGACCCCTGACAGGAGTACTGCCCTAGTGGCATCCGTGCCAGTTACCATGTGCCATTTCCAATACCAGTGTCTTTTTATGTGTCAACGGGGTTTTTGGAACACCTCAGGATGCAGGGCCCAATAGCGACTGCCAGGGCTGCCAACAGAAATTTCAGGGCCCCATACAGCTGAAGCACCTGCCCCCCCCCCCCCGCTGTAAACCCTGCCCCCAGCAACCCGATCCCCCTGCCCCCATCAAAAAAAACCTCCTCTAGGACATACATGTGCCCATAGTACCACATAATACAGTCTGCGAAAAAGACCGGTATTGTATAGTACAATAGCAAGTGAGTCATACATCTGTCTGTCTCACATATCTGTTTGTCTCACATATCATAGACATACGGCTAAGTAGCTCTATCAATATCCCCCACCGGCCCACATACAATATCCTCCTCCACGTTTCCCTTAGTCACGCACCTCACTACCTTCTAAAATAATCACCAGCAAGAAAGTAACTCCTATCACAGGTTCACGTGTTCCCTCTTTCACAATCAGGGACACATGTACGCTGCCACTATACTAACACGAATATAATCTAAAACACCGCCATATAGAGACCACATAGTGGTCCGACACCAGCTCGGGTCACATCACATTACAGTGAATACAGCACTGATCCAGTAAGGAAGTAAAATAAGCCCTGAAATCAGGGACTCACCGGAGACCTCCTATCTGATGAGTCGTTCTCTTCTCTTGAGTCGTTCTTTTTCCCTTCTCTTCTCCATCCGTTCCACACCGCCATGATGACTTGTTCCAGCCAAAACTATCCCTGCAAAATTACATACAAAATCTTAGAATCCTCAATTTTTCCCACATCTCTTTACCTTTTCCCCCACCTTGTAAAAACTTCCCGGGGGTGGGGGAGCAGGTACAACCCATAACTTAGGGGGTCTGGGAATCCAAAGGGGGATGGTGGGTGGGGAGAAAAACTGCCCCCGGAGTAATGCTAAATTTTGGGCTGCTCCCCTCAAAATTTTATATTACCGGTAGGTAGACAAGACCCTAGGTAGGTTGGGAAAAAATGTGCAAGGCCCCAGGAAATTAGATAGGCCCTATTTAGGTAGGTAGACCCCCACGGATAATTTGGGGTAGGGGTCCCATTGGGGTTGTGGATACCTTCCCAAGGGGATAGGTAAATAGCCCCCAGTAGATAAGCAGGGCCCCTTTTGGCAAGTTGATATACAGTTAGGGTTTGGGGGAACCCCAGTTAGGTAGGCTGTAGTGGGTTTTGCCCCCAGTAGGTAACGTAGGTAGTTTTGGGGCCCCCTTTATATAGGTGCAAGCATTTTGGGGCACCCTTTAGGTAGTATAAGCAGTTAGGGCTTCCCCTTTAAATGTAAAACGACAGTTAGGGCCCCATCAGGTAGATACAGGCGTTTGGGGGCCCCTTTAGGGATATACGGGGAGTTAGGGGGGCCCCCTTTTGGGAGTATACAGGCATTTGGGGGTTCCTTAGGTAGTATACAGACAGTTAGGGGCCTCCTTGAGGTAGTATAGAGGTAGTTAGGGGCCTTTTATGTATAAATGTAGTTGGGGCCTCCCTTTTGCTAGGTGCAGGAATCGGGGCCTCCTCTAGCTAGTGTGCAGGTAGAGTCAACTTTAGTTTGTAGGTAGTCAGGGCCCCCTTTACTTTGTAGGTAGCCAGGGCCCCTTTATGTTTAGGTAGAGTCAGGGCCCCCTTTATGTTTAGGTAGAGTCAGGGCCCCCTTTAGGGTTAGGTAGTCAGGGCCCCCTTTAGAGTTAAGTAGTCAGGGCCACCTTTAGGGTTAGGTAGCCAGGGCTCCATTTAGGGTTAGGTAGTCAGGGCCCCCTTTAGGGTTAGGTAGTCAGGGCCCCCTTTACGGTTAGGTAGTCAGGGCCCCATTTAGGGTTAAGTAGCCAGGGTCCCCTTTTAGGGTTAGGTAGTCAAGGCCCCCTTTAGGGTTAGGTAGCCAGGGCCCCCTTTAGGATTAGGTAGTCAGGGCCCCCTTTAGAGTTAGGTAGTCAGGGACTCCTTTAGAGTTAGGCAGCCAGGGCCCCCTTTAGAGTTAGGTAGTCAAGGCCCCCTTTAGAGTTAGCTAGCCAGGGCCACTTTAGAGTTAGGTAGCCAGGGCCCCTTTAGAGTTAGGTAGCCAGGGCCCCCTTTAGAGTTAGATAGCCCGGGCCCGCTTCCTTATATATAAAAAAAAAAAAAAAAAACCACTTACCTCGCTCCCGCTCCTGGCCGCTCCCGGCTGCTCCCTGCTGGCTTCTACTGGCGCCCTGCATAGGCGTCGCGGTGATGTGACGTCACCGCGTGCCTACGTCACCAGTAGAGGCCGGCGCCTGGCAGGCTTAAGGCCTAACGCCTTATGCCTGCCAGTGTGTACAGCAGAGCAGAGCGCTAGCGGCGCTGTGCTCCGCTGACACCGCGCAGCCCCGGGAGTGGAGGACATTAGTCCCCGACTCCCGGGCCCTGTCTCTGAGTGTTCGGGACAAGGGGCTTGGGTGTGCAGAGACTGGATGCGGCGGCCAGGCCCCGGGGAGCGCCAGCACTGACTCCGGGACCCACAGGAGCTCGTCCTGACACCGCGCAGCCCCGGGAGTAGAGGACATTATTCCCCGACTCCCGGGCCCGGTCTCTGAGCGTTCGGGACACAGGGCCTGGGTGTGCAGAGACCGGATGCAGAGGCCAGGCCCCGGGGAGCGCCAGCACTACCTCCAGGGCCCACAGGAGCTCGGGGCCCACACTGTGGGCCATTCCGAGCCTGGTTTGGCGGCTGCACCGCCGGGCGCCACTCTGTCATGAGGAATAAGGCGGCCTGCTTGCAGCGGGCCCCCTCATTCCACCGGGCCCCGTACAGGAGGACCTCCTGTAGCTCCTGTATTGCAGCCCTGGCGACTGCTATCGCCAGGGGTGCCAGTAGGGCAGTACTCGTGTCACGGGCCCTAATCGAAAAGGGGCAAACAAATCTGTTAAAAAAAATAGGAAGTAGTAATGGATGAGGGCCCAATTTGATTTGGCTGTATGGGGCCTGAAACGGTTAATAGATGACTCATGGCAGACTGACTGATGACTGATTTTAATAGATGACTGATGGAATGTGTATTTCACTTTGTCAAGAAGACGTGCTACAGTTTACTAATCAGTGACATCGGCAACCGGGGCAAAAAATCATCAAAGATCCACGCTTGATTCATTTTGATAAATGTCAAATGATCCACATTCTCTGGGGAAAGACGGATACATTTGTCAGTTATCACCCTGCCAGCTGTGCTGAAGCTGCGTTCTGAGATAATGCTGGCTGCCGGGCAGTCTAGAATTTGTATGGTGTGTCGAGCAAGCTCAGGCCATTCACCCTTTTTGGACACCCAGAATTTGAATGGGTCCAGATCAAGTCCAAAAACATTGGTGTTGAGCCGCAGGTAGTCATGGACTATGCTCTGAAGTCGGTCTCGGTGTATCTGAATGCTGCCCTGCCTTGCAGGCGTTGGTGAGGTGGTAAAAACTGAGTTAAAAATGTTAACCAGTGCGCTTCTGCCACACTGCCTGCAGCTGCTGTCGGGCTGAAAAGACGCCCCATTCATACATATCGCCCTAAGTGTCCACAGGTTTCTCTGGTTATCATCCTGCTCTTCCTTCCTGATCACACAGAGAGTAGGAAGTGATATCAATAGGACAGACAGCAGCTTGCAAACAGAGTGTACTATCTCTAACAAAAGACACTACTTTTGATTGTTTACTTTGAGCTCTGTAGCCTCCTTCACTATTTATTTCATCACCTGCAGTTATGTCAGTGCAATTAAAAGAGCTAGGAATACGTAACTGATATGCTAATCACTGCTATACAACCACCCACAGCCTGTTAGTACTGCGCTACTCTCCCTTTAAGGGCTGTCTAAACCCTCAGCCAGGGTTCTGCTTGGTGCATAATGGGTTAAGCAACTGGGCCAATCGGTAGCAGGGGCGGCAGAGTGAAACCTCTTCCTGGTTGTCAGTCTCTACTTGCAATTGCTTCGGTATCCTGGCTATTTGGCTTATGCTCTCTTTTATTTGGATGTCTTTGGCTCTGGAATTTAGCATGTATATCTGGTAACTCTCCTGCCTTCTCATTTGGTACTATGTGACCTTGGGCCGCCTAACTGTGCTCTATTTGTTTTCTGTTGTGTCTGTTCCATGTTTGTCGTTTGTTTTGTCTTCCGTCTGTTAGGCATCCATTTAACTAGGAACAGCTCAGGAAGAGGTTCGAGACTGGGGTCACCCTTTTTGGAGTGGTTGCTCTGCTTAAGCAGGGTAAACCAGGGAGAGACTAGGGTGTGCCCTACACTTGTAACGGTCGGACGTTGACAGACGTATGCCGAAGCGCCGACCGCTGATATCCGGGTTTGGATCCTCAGGGCCCACCGCAGGCACAGATGGCAGATGCAGGCGGTGGGTAGCCGAAGTGCAGGACTGGATTGGAGACAGCGCACCGCAGGTGTAGCCGATAAACGTATGCGCAGTCCGGGTGGGTAGTAGGTATAGGCCAAGCAGCAGGAGTAGGCCAACAGGTACAGCGGCAGATGTGCAGCAGGTGTAGGCAGGCTGGTGCGGCGGCAAATGTCGAACAGGAACTGATAGATGTAAAGAATCAATAACAGAACAGCTGCAATGCAGCAGCCAAGGGGTCAAGCTCTTGTGCTGAAGACAACAACGAACTGCCCACATCCAGAGGTCACAGGTCACTGAGCCGGACCAAGGACCACTGACTCTTCAAGTACCATGCAGTGCCGCGCGCGTGCCCCTAGAGGGAGCACGTGTGCGCACAGGAAGACAGGAAGCTGGAGGAAGCCATGGTGACTGAGACCTGCAAACAGGAGCTGGGACAGGTGGGTGAATAGAGCCAGAATCACAAGAGACACGGGCATGCTAACGGTCCTTAGCAGGGGCCACAGCGTGAACCGTGACAGTACCCACCCCCCCCCCCCAAGCTCTCCCCTCCGGGCTAGCCGGGTACCCACAAAATGGCTAGGGGTAACCACCTCCTCCTCGGTATCCCAGGAACTGTCATCAGAGGAGGTGTCCAGAGAGTCCCGGATTACTTCTTGGACCTGAGGAAAAGAAGCAGAAACAGTAGGCAGGGGGTGGGGTGGGTGGGAGTCAGAGGTGTCTTTACAGACCAGAGGCTTTTCTTGTACACGTGGTTCTTCCATCGGCACAGCAGAACAAACGGACAGAGAAATGGATGGGCAGGGCTGCTCCAGATGGGCGGGCTTGAGGCAGCGAGAGTGGCACTGCTTGCCCCATTGGACAACTTCGCCCGTTTTTCAATCCAGGGATGGGTTGTGAAGCCCGAGCAGGACTGGAGCAGACGAACTAGGCAGGACGTAAAAGGACAGATTTTCCTGATGGGAACTGCCAACCTTTAAGGACACAGGCTGGGTACGGAACTGGACTGGCTCCTTCAGGATCTCCCCATTGATGGAAGAGAAACGTAGGGGCTTCTCTAGACGGGGAGACAGGCAGACTTAACTTCTCCAGCAGAGCCGGGTGGATAAAGTTCTCAGAGGAGCCGGAATCCAGCAAGGCAGGAACTTCATAGGCGGCACCAGACGAAAAACGTAGAGTGACCGGAGTGGTCAGATGAGGGGCAGAGGCACCATCATTCAGGATCACTTCACCCACAACACCATGGCACTGGGATTTCCGGGGCGCAGCTGGGCGAACTGGGCAGTTCTTCAGGTAATGACGGGTACCACCACAGTACAGGCACAGATTTAAGCTGCGTCGACGGGTGCGTTCCTCTGTGGAGAGATGAGTGCGGTTGACTTCCATAGGCTCATGTTGGTGGAATGCAGGTTCCAGGCGAGGCTGAGTTGGGTACAGGGCGTGAAGGCTTGCGAGGACAGGTGGACACTTGTTGTTGGCGAAGCTCTAACTCCCTCTCAGCAAAACGGATGTCGATCCTGGTAGCAAGAGCAATGAGGTCGTTCAGGGTGGTAGGTAAGTCACGAACAGCTGACTCGTCATTAATGTGTCCATCGAGGCCCCCCCAGAAGGCAGCAACGAGGGCCTCGTTGTTCCAGGCAAGCTCGGAGGCCAGGGTACGGAACTGGATGGCATACTGGCCCACAGTGGAGTCGCCTTGACGAAACCAGAGCAGAGAAGAAGCAGCAGAGGTGTTGCGCCCAGGTAGCTCGAAGGTTTTCCGGAAGGTGTTCAGGAACTCCTGGAGGTCCCCTGTCAGTGGATTCCCTTTCTCCCACAGAGGTGAGACCCAGGCCAAGGCTTCACCTGAGAGGAGGCTGATGATGAAAGCCACCTTGGCACGGTCAGATGGGAACTGGTGAGCCAGGACCTCAAAGTGGATTGTGCACTGATTGAGGAAGCCACGACAGGTATGGGGATCTCCGGAATAACGGGCAGGCAGAGGCAGGTGCAGGCTGGGACTGGTCATGACAACAGGAGGCGGAACCACAGCAGATGGCGGAGCAGTTGTAGGTGCCAGTGCAGACACGACTTCATCCAGACGGGTGGTGAGCGTCTGCAGCTTCTGAAATAACTGCTACAAATGAACGCCATGACGGTTCACCATGGCTACGATGTCAGGCAGGGTCACTCCGGCGGGATCCATATTGTATGGTCAGTTCGTACTGTAACGGTCGGGCGTTGACAGACGTATGCCGAAGCGCCGACCGCTGATATCCGTGTGTGGATCCTCAGGGCCCACCGCAGGCACAGATGGTAGAGGCAGGCGGTGGGTAGCCGAAGTGCAGGACTGGGTTGGAGACAGCACACTGCAGGTGTAGCTGATAAACGTATGCGCAGTTTGGGTTGGTAGCAGGTATAGGCCAAGCAGCAGGAGTAGGCCAGCAGGAACTGATAGACGTAAAGAATCAATAACAGAACAGCAGCAATGCAGCAGCCAAGGGGTCAAGCTCTTGTGCTGAAGACAACAACGAACTGCCCACATCCAGAGAGAGGAAGCTCCTTAAGAAGCCAGAGGTCACAGGTCACTGGGCCGGACCAAGGACCACTGACTCCTCAAGTACTATGCAGTGCCCCGCGCGTGCCCCTAGAGGGAGCACGTGTGCGCACAGGAAGACAGGAAGCTGGAGGAAGCCATGGTGACTGAGACCTGCAAACAGGAGCTGGGACAGGTGGGTGAATTGAGCCAGAAGCACCAGAGACACGGGCATGCTGACGGTCCGTAGCAGTGGCCGCAGCGTGAACCGTGACAACACTAACCAGGAAGGGTGATTAAGAGTGAATCTGCCTGTGGCTATGTGAAACAGCATGTTGAGACAACCTTTTTTACCTTAATATAATGGTCTTATATTACAACTAGTGTTGAGTGAACAGTAAAAAGTTCTAGTTCGATTAGAACCTCTAACTTTTGGAGTTCGGTTCAAAGTTCTATTCGAACTCGAATTACGAAACCATTAAAGTCTATTGGAGAAGATGTTCTGGTTAATTTTGATACCTATCCAGGTGAGGAGAAGTTGGAATTACCATCCATAACAGTAAACTGGATAGTTTGAACAACTTAGTAAAGAAAATTTAGCTCTAGGAGTGACAGAAAAAAATTGAGAGGCTAAAATACGTCATTCCTTTCAATGGCTAACTGAAAAGATGAGGACAGTTTGCAAGCAGGGGCGTAGCTATAGGAGGTGCAGATGTAACAGCTGGGGCCCAAAAGCCCCTTTGACACATAGGAAATTTGGAGACGGTGTGTTATATAATTACTGAACCCCCAATACTGCAAGAACGGAACTTTTGGCCACGGAGTATGATTTAGCAAATCCAAGCACTCTGTATAATATATATCCATGTATACGAGAGTTAGGCATTATGTGAGCCCGCAAATGTTGCCTAGTAACAGCTTCTGGGTGTGGGAAAGATGCAGCCAGCAATACCAAACTCCCTAACTATTGACGTCTATGGAGAAGAAAATGCTATCTAACTAACTAAGAGCAGTCTGTACAGTACAGAGAGTGAGCTGAAAATGGCGTTCACAAGGTAATACAGGTAATAACATGGTCATAGATTTTAGCAGCCAGTGAGAGCCCTACACCTCAGCGACAAAGTTTTTGACACCTCCTCATGCTCTGCACTGATTGGAGGGCCACCAAAAGTGCAGAAAGACGCTGAAAACGAAACTGAAAATGGCATGTCAAACTAGAACTAGAACTTTACCTGAAGAAACTTTTCTAGAACAGTTTGATCAACACTAATTTCAACACACACCATTTCAAAGCATTAAAAAAGTGCAGATAACTTTCTCTGCCATAATATCATGGGGGATAGATGTCAAGTTTAACTCTGCTACATCTGTATACAACACTGTGTTTCAAACAAATTTCCACCTAGAAGCAATGTTTTTTGATAAAAAATGGCAGAAAACTGGCATAGCTAGCGGGAGTATTGTGTGTGGCACTGAGATGGTGTAGGCTTAAAGGCTGTGCCAGCAACATCCATAGCAGGAGTTAACTGTAATGGACAGACAGGATCCTACTGCTGCAGCAGCCAGCCTAGCTTTGATTCTGTTCATTTAACCCCCTAGATGCAGTGGTCAGTAGAGTCTTTGGCATCCAGGTGGTTAACAGAGAGAGGGGGCTCCCTCTGTCACCCATAGGCACTACTGCATCGTGACTGCAGGGTGCCCATGGTTGCCATGGCAGCCAGAGGCCAAATAATGGCCTTCAAGTCTGCCATATGCTGAAAACTATTAGGCTCTGTTGCAGACAGAGTTTGATAGGCACCTGTCAGATATATGCACAGCACAGCAGTAGTGTGTTGCTATGTATTGTAAAGCAATTGAGTGATTACATAGTCTAGGCCCATACTGAGGCTAAAAAAAGTAAACAGCAAATAAATGTTTAAACAAATTAAACAAATAAAAAATCAAGAACAAAACCCCAAAATGCCCCAACAAAAATACTTCAATGCATAAAATTATTGTTATTTAGTCCTTACAATGAACACCGCAAACAATGAAAAAATGGTAAAAGTGCCAATTTTTCAAGAAAAGTAACAAAAAGTATTATGTACTCCATCATGGTACCAATGAAAACCTATGTAAACCAATGTAAACCTATAAATAAAAAGTCCTTACAGGGGTCCATCGCCAGAAAAGTAAAAAAAAGTTTAGATTTCTTTTTTTAAGCTCCAATTATAATTTATGGGAAGATACTTCATACTTCTACAAATATTTACAAATTTTCTTTTTTGTTATATTTTATTTTAGTTGGTAAATATATGAAAAAAAATAATATTTAACAATTTAGAACTATGATAATTTCAGCAATATTAGTTTATTTTCAGTAACACCATTTGAAAGTAGACTAATATGCTCTTTGAATTGTTGTTTTAGCCTCACAGACTTCATTTTTAGGAAATGTGTCTTAGGTAATTCAGTTAAATAAACATAACATGGAAGTTGTAGAAAACACTGACACTGCTTGTGCAATTTCATTCTCTGTTGTGCAAAGGTCATTAGTGGAAACATGCTGACTTACACGTAACACTTTTTTTTCTTATGTTACCTACAGTATAAATAGTGTATATCATGAAATGCATTAATGTATGTATTCTGAATATATGGTAACGAAGGGGGTAGCAGAAAGAGCTCTCTTTTAACTACAGTTGAAACCAGAAGTTTACATACACTATGTAAAAAGAAACATATGCATGTTTTTCTCACTATCTGAAGTGAAATAATAATAAACCTCACCTGTTTTAGGTCAATTAGGATTACCAATATTATTTACACTTGTCAAATTCCAGAATAATAAGAGAGAGAATTTTTAAGTAATTTTTATTACTTTCTGCAAAGTCAAAAGTTTAGATACATTTCAATCGTATTTGGGTAGTATTTGCTCATAAAATAGTGTTTGAACCGATTTTTATCGACAACGTTGAAATCGCAAGATTTTTATGTGTGATCGAAATTATCCAGATCATGCGATAATTAAGTTACAATCTGTGCATCATCTATTAAAGATCACGCCTTTTTTCGGCGCTTCCTGTAATTTTGGCGGCAGCAAATGAGATTACAGAATAGAGCCGGGTGAGATAGGTGTGTGCTACGGTCCATGACTGGGATGTGTATGGTTGCGATTTGGCTGGAAAAATCACATGACCTCGTTTATACATAGAACAGCGTTTCGTATCAGCCCTCAGTGTCTCTCAGCGTCTCATAGGGATAGGACCTGAGCTCTGCCTGTGGCCAAACCAGCTCAGCGAAATTAGTCTATTTCTGCACAGAGAAACCTCTACTATTAGCTGTGATCCCTTCCAATTTAGTTAGATTAGAGATTTGAACATTTTATGTAGTTACTATAGAAATTTTAAAAGCACATCACCGCTGTAAATCACGGCGGTGAGCGGGTGGTGGGGGGTCGGGGCTCGCGGGCGAACAACAGACAATGCCTATCTATAAAGAACACTGGATAAATTTCATCCAAGACTTAGGATGAGACATTGTAGTGGAATATCTTATTATTAACAGTTTGCTATTGAAAATATTTCCTGGATATGGGCAGCCTGAACTTATATTGGATAAACAAAATTTCTAGTACATGCAGTCTCTTTTGTTTAGCTGCAAAACTCCACTTTTATTATCAGTATACATTTTCAGATAGGTTGTTCAAATTTACCCATTACACCCTGTGACTGTTGAATATTCCACCTTGCACTTAATTACAAACAGCAATCTGTAGTCAGCACAAGGTTGTTTTGTTATGCCAAAAATTCCGTGTATCGTACGAAAACATCAACAGTTACTTTTTTTTTTGACTTTGCGCACCCAGCACTGTTCATTGACGCAGCATCTACGTAAATCTTACTTAAAACAGCAATTCTATATTTCACCACAGGTGAATTGAAAGGTGCAAGAAAAAAAAAAAAAAAAAAAAAAAAAAAAAAAAAAAAAAAAAAAAAAAAATAAAAGATGAAACAAACACCGTTAAATATATCAAAACATAACAGTTACGTGTTTTTTGACTTTTGCACACCCCAGCAAAAAAAAAAAACTGGGGTTTTTCATTGACGCAGCATCTACGAAAAATCTTAAACAGGCAATTCTGATATTCAGCCAACATGTGAATTGAAAGTGCAAAAATACCGTTTATAATCAAAACATAACAGTTACGTGATTTTGACTTTGCGCACCCAGCACTGTCATTGACGCAGCTCTACGTAAATCTAAAAACAGCAAATTCAATAATCACCACAGGTGAATTGAAAGTGCTAAAAATAACCCGTTTTATTATATCAAAACATAAGTTACGTGTTTTTTTGACTTTTGCGCACCATCACTGGTTCATTGACGCAGCATCTAACGTAAATCTTAAAACAGCCATTCATATTCACCACAGGTGAATTGAAAGGAGCAAAAAATATCCCCGTTTATTATATCATAACATAACAGTTTTACTTGTTTTTATTGACTTTTTGCGCACCAGCACTGCTCATTGACGCAGGTATACTACCGTAAATCTTAAAACAGCAATTCTATATTCACCCACAGTGAATTGAAAGGTGCAAAAAATACGTTTTTTATATCAACAAATCATAACAGTTTTACGTTTTTTTTACTTTTGCGCCACCCAGCACTGTTCATGACCAGGGCAGTCTACGTAAATCTTAAAACAGCAAATTCTATATTCACCACAGGTGAATGTGAAAGGTGCAAAAAATACCGTTATTAATATCAAAACATAACAGTTACGAGTTTTTATTGACTTTTGCGCACCTCAGCACTGTCATTGAAGCAGCAATCTTACGTAAATCATAAAACAGCAATTCTAAATTCACCACAGGTGAATTGAAAGGTGCACAAAATAACCGTTTTATTATACCAAACATAACAGATACTGTTTTGTTGGACTTTTTGCCCAGTCCCAGATTTGTTGATAGACACCTGCAGTTAAATTTGATCCAGCAATTTTGTTTTAATAGAGGGATTTGAGAATAGCTGTGATTTCCGTCTTTTAATAGAGACTTTTCCAAAACTATTCCATAACCTTCTCAAATTTTTATATTTCTGAACATGGAGGCAAATTGCAGTGGTAAGCGAGAAGAGAGGGGGGTAGCACATGGAGGTAGAGTACGAGAGAAGGTGCTCCTTCCAGTGCTGGCGACAACACGCATGCCAGCCTTATCTCAGTTGCAGGACCGTCAGTGCTGTCATCGCTGGTCAGGGCCTGTGAATCTAGTAACGAACATGCGTCGCCATCTGTCCTGCATGGTTAATTGCAACCTGCATCTAAGCAGTCCTTACCTCCTCTTCCTCGCCAGGTCGACGGCACAAATGTCTAATCAGCATCACAGTAAATCCGTCCAACATGAAGCAGCCAAATGTCAACCGATGTACCCACCTACTGTGGATAATCCATTGTCTGAAGACCTCTTAGATACAGAAATGCTGTAGGGGTCAGAAGCTGTTAAAAGATCAAGAGGATGATTTAGTACTGCTCTACGCCCAGTTTACTGAATGCCATCAGAGGAGGGAAGTAAGCCGTCACTCGCAAGAAATCCCGGCGGGTCGGCAACCCTTGCATGCCCCTTGCCTTGTAACCCTCAGCTTCTAGGGATGCAGGAAAGGGGGAAAAAGGCAGGACGACCAAGTCAAACCTTTTTATGATGATGATGCTGATGACGACATGCGGATCCTCCTGGTCTTTTTCCGCAGAATTTGCTATGCGAGCGCTTCATCAGTTGGACGATGGAGGAAGACGATGGGGGTAGTGTCATACGGGTCCGCCACAAAAAGGGAGAGGGCGTCGCAGAAGTCCGCTGATATGATTCCGCCAGCCACGTTCCAGCGCAACCCCGGGCTCCCACGCTTATCGCCGTCAAAAAGGTCCATGACCTCTCAAGCCTGGCCTTCTTTGAGCAAGCCCTCTGAATCACCCAGCATGTCAGAAACCGCCATTGCCTGAAACGTATAAGTAGAGGCAAGAACGTTAAGTGGTTAACCACCACCAACATGTCCTAGTCACATGCGAGCGAATGCATGAGTTTTTAAATTGGGAGGGAACACTTGGCCAAGAAAAGGCCAGAACCGACGCCGGGGCTCCAACCACTGTCACAAAAACCCTCTGTCTCCAGCCTCCTCCTCCTCCGCCACCACCAAGCGTTCCTCAGCTGCCAAAGTCTCTCAAGACATGATCAGGATCAGCCACCGCTTCAGCCACCACGCGTCGCCCGAGTACCACCACACCCACCAGAGACCACAACCTACCCCTTCTCCTTCCGCCAGTTGGAACTACCTGCACGCCGTCCAGCGGGGCCATTGCTAGCAGCCCAGCCTTCTTGTCTTCCCAGTTTGGGAAGTCAGAAGAAACACTTTAACCCCAAACCATCCAAAGCAAAAGCCTGAATGTCGGCGATTGCCGAGGCTTTTGGCTTGGAAATAGTTGCCTTTCCATCCGTCGGTGGACACAGATGGGTTCCGCCACGTCATGGCCCTCGCTTGCCCCCAATACCAGATGCCGAGGGCAGGCATTTCTTTGCCAGAAAAGCCTCCCTTCCCTGGCCAGCCACGTGACATCTAAAATTTCAAGCGCGTTGTCTCTGGCATCTGTGTCCGTGAAAAGCCATCTCACCACCGACACATGGACTAGTAAGCACGCCAAAGGCCGCTAATCTCTGTGACAGCTCACTGGGTGGAGCTGGGTGTAATGTCCTCTGGGTTGACGGTGGCTCTCAGGCTCAGGCGCACGCTCTTCAAAACCGCAGTGATGTTGGCAGTGGCTCTTTCCCAAGGTGCTCTGTGTGGCATCACGTGCCCAGAGACACCAGGCCGTGTTGAAATTAATCTGCCTGGAGACCGTCCACAACACAGGAGTCAGGAGCTGTGGACGGCTCTAAGCAACGAGACCGATCGCTGTCTGGGTGACAAGAACCTTGTGCCGAGGCAAGGTGGTGTGCGACATCTGCTGGCCTCCCTTAAGGAATCGGTAGGTCTTGGAGCACATCCCCTTGTCCTGCACATGTCATGAACCTGTCTCCAGAAATTACTAAAGAGCTACCCTGGTCTGGGACTGCTGCTGAAGAAGGCTCGAGGTCTGAGTTCGAAATTCCGCCGTTTCCGCACCCTGCTTCCGACCCGCCTGGCTGCGTTGCAGCATCAGCTCGGCCTCCCCGGTCAACCATCTCATTGTGACGTTGCAACACCTGGAATTCACCCGTCACATGCTCCAGCGATTGTGGCAGCAGCGCGATGTCCGATTACGCAGCTACGAAAGTGACACTGGCCTGACAAGCAATCGTACGGACCTCGGTTATGACCACCGAGAGTGGATGCAGGTGAAAGAGCTCTGCACCAACCTTGTCCAGTTTTTTTGAAGAAGCCACCAAAATGTTCAGTGCGGACATTGCCCTTGTCAGCATGAGCATTGTGGGGATCTTAGTTCTGGAATGATCGTTGGACACAACTGAAAACAACAGGGTCCGCCACGACGGAGGAGGAGACGGACACAGATGCGGACACGGAGCCTTTCTCTCCGTCAAATCCACTAGCCCTACAGTTTCACAATTTCATCGGATCTTCCTTAGGCATGATGGTGTCGGGGTCCCAGAGCTAGTGCAAGGTGCGCATCAGCTCTCAGGGTGCATATCATCTCAGCAAGTCCAGGGCTGTTGTTGAAGCTGTGCTGGAGGCAGCGGAGGAGGAGAGGAGAGGTATTCCTAGACACCGATGTACCCACGTCCCTGCCTGGAAAGAGGATGGTGTCGAATTTGGAGGCGGAGGAGGAAGAATGAGGAAGATCAGTTTGCTAGTGCCCCTCGACCCAGAGGCCTGGAAATCAGCTCCATCTCTCACATGAGATGCTTGGATGCTCCTTTTCCTCCAACATGATCCTCCGCATTAAGGCCATCAAAAATGAACAACAGTTACTGGGTGGCGCCACCCCCCTGATCCCCGGTACAAAACAAAAATCCAGCACTTTCCCTTCCACCACCCAAAAAGAGTAAAATGCAGGAAATGGAGACCTTGCTGTTGATCACTGGAGAACCATCTGTTGCGTCTGCAACACGTTCCCCAAATTCACGGTGGAACAACATTCAGCGACTTGACAGCAGTAGAGTGCCAAATAGGCTTAGCGGTTAGCAACAGGCAAGGTGGCAGAAGCCTAATGGGTGACCTCTGGCAATCTTTGTTTACCACCTCACCACGCATGCCATGCAGGGCAAACACCAACTACACAGAGATCAAGCTAAAGATCATGTGCATGAACTATCATGCGTCTCAACACCGATGTTTTTTGCATGTGTTCCGGACCCGATAGACGTCTCGGTATCCAAAATGGACGAATGCCCGAGCCTGGCTCGTCACGCCATAAGTTGTTGTCCTGCCCAGCAGCCAACGATCAACACTGCATATAGGAAGAATCTGAGCGGCAAATACCTACAGCACTGCTGGAGGCATTCAATATACAGATTACCAACCGCCATCCGACACTTTCCACAGATAATGTGGATCGTTTGACTTTCACAAGATGAATCAGGCAAGGATCTCTGATGATGTTGTGGCAACCATTGCCGATGGTCACCGATTAGTTGCCAGTCTACTTCACATTCCTTTTCAAACAGAAATGGTCCCTCTGAGAAACATTTTAAAATGAATCATTTCTTACTGCAATTTTATCTCTTTTCCCCAACAGTTCATTTGCTGGTTTTTTGCTGTGAGGAGACTGTAAAAGAGCAGCAAGGTACCATGACAACACGTATTTCCATTACTCACTTTATCTTAAGAAGTTTTGCATTGTCAATGGTTTTGAGGTCATGTGCTGTGAGATACAGCAATAATCATGTCCCTTTGAACAGAAATGTACTTCTAAGGAGTGGCATACTCCCTCACAATTTTTTAATTAGATGGCTGAGAAGTCATAGTTATAATTTTTTGGGTCATGTTGCTGTGAGGATACATCTATAATTATGGTCCCTTTGGAACAGAAATGTGGCTTCGAAGTGGCATTTCTCCCTCACAATTTTTAATAGTGGCTGAGAAGCATATTTATAATTTTTTTTGGGGTCATGTACTGTGAGATACAGCAATAATCATGGTCCTTTGTAACAGAAATAGTGGCTTCTAAGTGTGCATGTTCTCCCTCACAATTTTTACAGTGGCTGAGAAGTCATTTTTATAATTTGTTGGGATCATGCTGCTTTGAAATGCAGCGATACTACAGGTCCTATTATAAAAAAATTTGTTTCTAACAGACATTTGTTCATCACAATTGACACAAAGTGGCTCAAGGGTCATGCTTTGAATTTTTGGGGGCATTTTGCTGTGGACATGCTAGCTATACTACAGGTCCTATTCTACAAAATGGTTGTTTCTAACATGACATTTGTTCTTCACAATATGACCAAAGGGGCTCAGGGTCCATGCTTATGAATTTTTTGGGGTCATTGCTGTGACATGCAGCTATATACATGCCTATTCACAAATGTTGTTTCTACAGACATTTGTTCTTCACAAATGTCAAGAGTGGCTCAAGGGTGATGTGTCTGTCAGAAACAGGAATAGGTAGGACACACTGTTAATGGACACATATTGGTCACAAATTACTTGTTTTTGCAAGATCTTTAACTAGCTATCAGATCCCTGTATTGATGACCAACCCATTAATACAATGAAAAAAAGAGAAACAAAAGACATGTGTGATCCATCTATTTTAAAAATGTGTTTTCTTTAGAATTAAAGTACTAAAAAAACTTGCATGTACAAAATAGCTGTTAAAAAAAATTCCCTAATTGTACAAGGAGTACAGGAAAACTTGACCAGATAGGTTATACAGAGGACATGGAGTATGGAGCACGGACAGAGAACAAAGTAACAGAGACATTTCCTCCACACGTTGAGTAAAATATAAAAAGAATGCCAATATAAAGGTCAAACCTGGGTGAACAGGAGCGTAACCACCTCAGTATTCCAAGTGGAAGCTCAATTGTCCACACTCAAAGGAAGGGGCAATAGCTACCCAGGTATTGACTGAGTACAGAGGAAGTCTGGGAGTTCTGCCACACTTCCGCATCCGCACTCTGCTTCAGCACTACAGTTTTTCGTAGCTGTCGTCATCAGGCATTTTACGCGTGTTAATAGGATGACGGACGGCCAGCCTGGCTTTCACCGCACCACGTAACACCGGCCTGGTCATGCTGGTGGCCCGGACAGGTATAGTCCAATGTCCAGTTCAACTAAAATGGTGTTGAAAGACTCCTTTTCCGCACTTTTTAAATGTGGGGTTCATGCAGGTTTGGGGCTCATGCTGTGGCCCAAGACAGGGTTATCAGTCAATGTCCAGTTCAACTAAAAAAAAAAATGGTTTGGTTGAAAGACTCCTTTTTCCGGCACTTTTTAAAGTGGGGTCATGCAGGTTTGGGGCTCATCTGTGGCCCAAGGACAGGTATAGTCAATGTCCAGTATACTAAAATGGTGGTTGAAAGACTCTTTTTCGGCACTTTATATATGTGGGGGTACATGCAGGTTGTAGGGCTCATGCTGTGGCCCAGTACCTATGTTTGTTTTTAAATAGTCAATGTCCCAGTTCAACTAAAATGGTTGGTTGAAAGACTCCTTTCTTCTGGCACTTTTAAATGTGGGGGTCATGCAGGTTTGGGCTCAGGCGTGGCCCAGGACAGGTATAGTCTAATGTCCCAGTGGAAACTAAAATGTGGTATGAAAGACTACCATTTTCCGGCACTTTTTAAATGTGGGGTCCCATGCAGGTTTGGGCTCATGCTGTGGCCCAGGACAGGTATAGTCAATGTTCCAGTTCAACTAAAAATGGTGGTTGAAAGTACTCCTTTTTCGGCACTTTTTAATGTGGGGTCATGCAGGTTTGGGGCTCATGCTGTGGCCCAGACAGGTATAGTCAATGACCAGTTTCAACTAAATGGTGTTGAAAGACTCCTTTATCTGCACATTTTTTAAGTGTGGGGTCATGCAGGTATTGGGGCTCATGCTGTGGCCCCAGGACAGATATAGTCAATTCCAGTTGCAACTAAAATGGGGTTGAAAGACTCCTTTTTCCGGCAACTTTTTAAATGTGGGGGTCCTGCAGTTTGGTGTCTCATGCTGTGTCCGCATGACAGGTATAGTCAATGTCCATACAACAAAATGGTGTTTTGAAAACTCCTTTTTGCGGCAAAACCTTTTTTTATTTATTTTTTTAATCTGGTGGTCATGCATGTTTGGGCTCATGCTGCGTTTCCAGGACAGGATAATTCAAAGTCCAGTTCAAGTAAGATGACAATGATGGTTCAAATCATACTGCCTTCTGGCACTTTTAATTTGTGGGTTGGATTGCAGTTTGAAGGGGTTCAGGCTGTGGTACAAGACAGGGATAATAAATTTCCTGTGACTTTTTTTTCTTTGACTTTATAACCTAAGTGTGTTGGCCTAAATTGTACCCGCACGTATCCATTTGACTGTTGTGGAATGTTAATTTCAGCTTCCTCCCCCAGCCTTGTTTGGGTGTAATAATGAAGACTTTAATGATACTTTAATTGGTCATCCGCGCATAAACGATGCTCACTATCGAAAAACCTTATCGATAGCGGCCGACTATCGTCTATCGATCGACTCTCGATAGCCAACGCATCGCTCAACACTACTCTTAAACTGTATGACTTGGTTAAAATTTGTATATCCTTCCACAAGCTCTCCACAAATGGATGGTAGAATTGGTGTCCATTCCTAATGACAAAACAGGTGTGAAACTGAACCATGTTTTTAGTCACCATGCTGGCTCGCACCTTTCCCTTTTTCAGCAATTGGGCCATACTATTTACAATAGGATTGAGACCAGGGCTTTGTGATGGCCACTCCAAAACATTGACTTGGTTATCCTTAAGCCACTTTATAATCAGTTTGGCCGTATGCTTCGGGTCATTGTCAATTCAAAAGACCAGTTTCCACCCAAGCTTTAACTTCCTGGCTGACGTCTTGAGATGTTGCTTCATCATTGCCACATAATCTGCTTTCCTCATGATGCCATCTATCTTGTGAAGTGCACCAGTCCCTCCTGCAGCAAAACAATCCCACAGCATGATGCTGCCACCAGCATGTTTCACAGTTGAGATGGTGTTCTTAGGCTTCCAAGCTTCTCCCCTTTTCCTCCCAATGTAACAATGGTCATTATGGCCAAACAGATCAATTTAATTTAGTCAGGCCACAGGTAATGTCTCTAAAAATGTAGGTCTTTGTTCCTTTGTTCATTTGCAAATATTAATCTGGCTTTTAAATATTTCTTTTGGAGTAATGGCTTTTTCCTGGCAGAGTGGCCTTTCAGCCCATGTTGATACAGTACTCGTTTCACTGTGGATAATGATGCAACCTTACCAGCTTCCGCCGGCATCTTCACAAGGTCTTTTGTTTTTGATCTTGGGTTAATATGCACATGTTGTGTATTTTCATCTCTGAAACACAGAACCAGTCTCCTTCCTGAGCAGATTGATGGCTGGACATTCCCATTTTGTTAGTACTTGTGTATAATTGTTTGTACAGATGAACGAGGCGCCTTCAGGTATCTAGAAATTGCATCCAGGGATTAACCAGACTTGTGCAAGTCCACAATTCTGTTCCTGATATATTGGCTGATATCTTTAGACTTCCCCATGATGTTACACACAGAAGCAGTGTGTTTTGGGTGTGCATTAAAAAATACATCCACAGACGTGTCACTAATTAACTCAGATGTTGCCTATAAAACTGTCAGAAGCTTCCAAAGATATGACATTATCGTATGGGCTGTCCCAAATTGTTTAAAGGCATAGTAATCCTAGTGTATGTAAACTTTTGACCTTGCAGAAATTATTAAAAGTGCCTTAAAAATTTACCTCTCTCTGATTTTTTTGGCGTTTGGCAAATATAAATAATTTTGATAATCCTAATATACCTAAAACGGGTAAGGTTTATTCTGATTTCAAGTCAGATAGTGAGAAAAACATGCATTAGTGTCTTTTTATATTTTCTATGTAAACTTCTGGTTTAAACTGTATTAGCAACCCTAATATGAACAGGAAATAGCATCTTTACTACCTTCACACATTCAATGGATAATTCAGTCAAATGTGTCTAGAGTTTCTAGCAAAGTGTCATGTACATGCAGATTACTTTCTAGGCACTTCTTCAGTGTGGTACTGTACTCTACGGTGCCTCCACACAGCACCTTACTTTTGTACTTCTTCCATTCATTTAGTTGTGTCCAACCTTTTTATGCTCTGTAGGCCAGTTCTCACCATGCTTTTTTTCCCCATAGTTCTTTCAATTGCTTGATGTTCATCCCACTGTCCTTCTTGATGATATCCAACCAACTTCCTCTTAGTCTCCCCTTTTCCCTTTTATCATTAACTATCTGCTTTTCTAGTGAATACACCCTCATCAGATGACCAAAATAGATCAGTTTCTGCCTAGTGACCGTGCCTTTTCAGGGACAATTCTGGGTTTATACAATGAGGAACACATTTGTTGGTGATCATAGCTGTCCAAGGGATTTGTAGAAGACTTCTCTAATACCACAGTTCAAAAATTCTGAGTTTTCTTCTGCTTTCATAAGTGTTCACGTCTCATAGCCAAATTGGTAACACATTAGCAGTAATCGGCCTTTGTTTGGTGGTGACTAAGTTGGTCCAGTCTCACCATGACTGCACGCCCCAGTGCTAATCAACACTTGGGGCTACATGTATGAAAACTGCATAGGTCAGAGTGCCCTCTCGTTTCTCCAGAGCTGTATATGAAATAAAAGGAGCACTCTGATTGGATGCTATGGGCAACAAAGTGAGTTTTAGACCTAGACAGTTTTACATGTGACCCTTGATCTCTGCTGTCGAATGATCACTGTGATCAATGATGGATCCAAAAAATGCAAGCTGTCATCAACTTCTGTTTCTTCATTGTTAATTTTTATGTGGACTTCTTTTTTGGTCGTCATTATGATCTTGGTCTTCTTGATGTTCAGCTTAAGTCCCATCTTCTCGCTTTCTTCTCTTAGCCATATAATCAGCTATTCCAGGTCATATTATCCACATATTATCCACATTTTTTATGATTACTTTTAACTTGAAAGGAAAAGAAGAGTGGATGCTTCCTTATACCCTTTTTGATTTTAAACAGCTAGTTCACACTGTGGCTTCTTGATCTTTTTTTATGCATTGTGCAACGTGATGCTTAAAAAACGCACCATGTTCCCCTTTGATACATTTTCCCATACATATCAATGGGAGACTTTTTAGATCCATTTTTTGCACTCATATTCTGTTATAAGAAATGTCATGTAAGCCCCACCTACTCTGTGTGTTGTATGCACCATAATGCAAAAACGCAGAAATCTCAAGTGAAACATTCTATCAGGGAATCTAGCCTAAGGGTTCATAAAGTATTTTCTGACACAAATCAATGTTTTACACACCACACAAAACTGCACATAAAGTATCCCAATTTTTAACTATGGGAAAATACACCACTGGGTACATGTTGTATATTTTTAATGCCTCGTTTAAAGCAATATGCCCCATGTCAAAAAACTGAAGTTCATGTCACTTCTTGGTGTGTAAAGATTTTTTTACACATATAATTTTACAGTGTAGAGGCAAGTGGGTTTGCAAAATATGTAATTACACATGTATTTTGTGTTTGATGTACAATTAATGTGCTTTTTAAAATTTTTCCCTTGAAATACATATTAATTTTTCAGTATCTTTTTGACACTGTCTGGCTGTTTGTTAAGCATTTATTTGGGTATATGCAAGTCTCATCCAGAGGAATTGAACAGTCACAGACATTCAACCCGATCTAGAAAATCTGATACTTTAGTAACCTTTGTTCTTTTGCCAGATTGAGGGCATTATATATGAACCAGTAGACATTTATAACAGGTTTTAAAGAGAAGTTGCTCTAAATAATGCATATCATATTTGTCAGTCGTTACCTTGATACCACAGGTGTGTACTGTATGATTAGGAAATGGTCGAGGCTAAATGACTTTGCTATTTACCCAATGGAACAAAATCAATATTTGGAGCACAACTCTGTTGACAAAACCTGCATAACCCTTAGTCTATCGACACAGCAAACAATTACAACACTAGCATTCATAGCCATGAGAGCCTTGAAAGATTTAAAAATAGGTAAAGTACAGCTTATTGTGAAACATGTATGCTAATGTTTTATTATTAGTTCATAGAATAAAATAGTAGAAAAACACTGCATGCTGTAGAAGGAACCTAATTAGAAATGAGCAAGCAGTAAAAAGATTAGATTAGAACCTTGAACTTTAGTGTGTTCAGTTTGAGGTTCTATTCGAACTAGAACTCTAACCCCATTAAAGTCAATGGAAGAAGATGTTCTGGTTAATTTTTATACCTATAGGTGAGGTGAGGAGGAGCTGTAATTACCATCCATAACAGTAAACTGGATACTTGGAACAACTTAGTGAAGAAAATTTTGCTCTAACAGTGAAAGAAAAAAATCGAGAGGCTAAAATACTTCATTCTTTCAATGGCTAACTGAAAAGATGAGGACAGCTTGCAACCAGAGGCGAAGCAATAAGAGGAACAGCGGTAGCAGCTGCTAACGGGACTTGCATCCTAAGGGGGCCTAAAAGCCCCTTTGACACATAGGAGATTTGGAGATGGTGTATTATACAATTACTGAACCCCCAAAACACCAAAAACTTAACTTTTGGGCACTGAGTATGATTTAGCAAATCCAAGCACTTTGTATAATATATATCCATGTATATGTGAGTTAGGCATTATGCGAGCCTGGAAATGTCACCAAATAACAGCTTCTGGGTGTGGGAAAGATGCAGCCAGCAATATCAAACTCCTTAACTATGATGTCTATGGAGAGTAAAATTCTAACTAAGAGAAGTCTGTACAGTACAGAGAGTGAGCTGAAAATGGCGTTCACAAGGCAATAGAGTGAAATATATATAACATGGTCATGTGATTTTAGCAACCAAGGAGAGCCCTACACCTCAGCGATGAAGTTTTTGACACTTCTCTGTGCTCTGCACTGATTGGATGGCCACCAAAAGTGCAGGAAGCTGATTGGATGGCTACCAAAAGTGCAGAAAGCCATTATAAACTAAACTGAAAATGGCGTGTCGAACTAGAACTTTACTTGAACGAACAGTAAAATGTTCGGTTCGAGTTCTAAAAATTCGAGAAGTTCTACTAGAACTTAACTTTTCTGGAATGGTTCGATCAACACTAAACCTAATACATTTCTCCACCTGCTCAGATAACTTATATCCATGCCTAGGCTTGGGGATGGTTCCTATTGTGATCTAAGCTGTTCCATTCAGTGGAACCATTTGGGAATAGTGTAGCATCCATAACATTTGGCTTCACATCCATAATATGTCAGTAATTTGGGATTGTATGAAATTTACTTTAGTTACTGATCCTAATAAGCAACAATAAATAGTAAAAAAAAACCTTCTCGACTGCTACATCAAGACCAACTATGAATAAGCACAATATGTCTGAAAGTGTTGTTTCTGACCTGTACAGTTTTTCTTTTGTACTTTCATGGTTTGTTGAGTTTTTTTAATGTATTTTAACCGCTTAGCCTACCGTGACATTTTAGTACATTATGGCAGCGCTAAGGGAGTATGGAATAGGCTCACTTGTTGAGCCCGCTCCATAGACAGCCAGTGCTGGCTGTTAGATACAGCTGACATCTGTCTAACCATTTAGATGCCACAGCAATCGCGCTGCTCCTCCCCCGATCAGACAACCCACGACAAGACCGTGGGGTGCCAAGTGGTTACTATGGCAGCCAGAAGACTAATGAAGGTTTTCATGGCTGCCATATACATAAATGCAGAAGGACGTACAAGTGATTGCGTCCCAAGTGGTCAGGTACCATAGCGGGACTAATTGTATAAGTGTAAATTAAAAAAAAGTTTTAATATATAAAAATAATAAAAAAATAAAAGTTCAAATCACCCCATTTTGCCATTTAACAAATAGAAAAAAAGTTATCAAAAAGTTGCATATATTCCAAAATGGTAGCAATAAATACTTCCGTCTGCAAAATAATGCAACCTCATTCTGTTCCATAGGTGGAAAAAAAAAGTTATTGGTTGCAGAAAATGGCACTTCAGCACAAATTTAAGAAAATAGAGAAGGTTTTAATTTTTTTTTAAGTACTAGAACATAGCAAAAAGAAGTCAATAAGTCAGGAAGGCATGTAGGAAAAAATGAATCTGATAAGAAAAAAATGCTTAGGACTTAATGGATTAATTTATTCTAGTAAAGGCTAAGCTTTGTACATATTTTTTCTACTTTTCTCAGATCTGGGGTTATTTCCTTTCCCTTTGCTCTCTTTTGGAGTTTTTCCCCAATAGAGATTTATTTTTTTTCTACATCAAGACCATACAGGTGAGTAATTCAATCTGAATGCTCTACATCTCAAGTATATAGTAATCTATCCCAAAGATTCTCCAAAAGATTCCACAGCATACAAGTCTACAGGAAGAAAATAAAATAAAAATGTTGATG
The DNA here is from genome assembly GCA_025379985.1 of Phyllomedusa bahiana. Lineage (NCBI taxonomy): Eukaryota > Metazoa > Chordata > Amphibia > Anura > Hylidae > Phyllomedusa > Phyllomedusa bahiana. The sequence continues at coordinate 30,406 of JAODAL010009539.1, read as the reverse complement.
GTCGGAGCTTAAAAAACACCTATTAAGTTTTATTTGTTACAAAGTGCTAAATGTTGTATACGTATACTGTAGCTTCTTCCGGGGCATCATACTGGGAGAATCTCCATGATGGATCACTTTATACCTGAGGTGTAGAGCATTCATATTGGACTACTCACCTGTATGGTCTTGATGTACCAGCCAAGAAGTTTTTTACTATTTATATTTTTGACAATTTGAAAAATTGGACTCCATCTATACTTTTGTGGCTCTGCTGGACCAGTCAGAGGATTGTAGCATTCAGTATATCCACATACTATATTAAGCCTTTACCTATATTTGTTGTATGAGTCAGCAAAGAACTGTAGACTGTATGCCCTCACAGGCAGGTCCCTCTCTTCCTCTGTACCAGTTGTAAGTTATTGTAGCCTTTTTACTTGTTTGACCTACGTTATGTATATAACCCCTCTCGAATGTACAGTGCTCTGGAACTAAGGGCGCTCTAAAATAGATAATAATAATAATACATAGGCGGCGGGTCCTGGCTGCTAAGTGCAGCGGACACCCGGACACCCGTCAGTGACTGCACGTGCCGTTTAAACCTTTCGATGTGTGAAAAACGGTGCCGCACTCCATTCCTCACTGCGATCGGGTCCCAATCAGGTCCAAATCTGTTTACATGGCAGCTTACATGGCATGCTTCATTAACCCCTGAAGACACCGCTTCATTGGCGAAACATGTTGAGAGGGTAGTGATATTATTTTAGTAATTAGGCAATGTGCATCCTAAGGGAACTGAACTGCAGGCACTACCGAAACAATACTGACAGAGTAATTTAGTGCACACTGAATAGGATGTTAAAGGATCATATTTGAAGTCAAGTTTTAGTATTAGGAATTCATGTATGGTGGTTAGTAAACGTATGGTATTTAGTTGCCTTTTGGCAAATTGTTTCCTAGCTATAGCTACCCTCTAACCATCATGTAAGGTCGTTTTGAAGGTATATACTCAAAATAATAGTTTGGGGTCATTAACATTTTGGAATATTGCCCTGCGGATCAGTTTCTGAAGAAAGGGGATCATGCTCTGCTTCAGAATGTCCAGTGCATGTTGGCATTCATGGTTCCCACAAAGAACTGTAGCTCCCCACAGCTAGCAGCACTCATATAGCCCCAAACCATGACACTCTCACCATCATGCTTGACTGTAGGCAATACACACTTGTTTCTGTACTCCTCATCTGGTTGTTACCACACACACTTGATACCATCTGAACCAAATAAGTTTATCTTGGTCTCATCAGACCACGGGACATGGTTCCAGTAATCCATGTCCTTAGTCTGCTTGTCTTGGCTTTCTTGTGCGGCCTATGATCAGAGCACTGACAGGCTGACCCCTCTCCCCTTTAACTTCAGCAGAAATGCTGGCAGTACTCATAGGTTTTATAGCCTAGGCTGTCTTTAGCTAGAGCAACGATCCTTCTCTTCAGATTCTCAGAGTTCTTTGCCATGAGTTGACATGTTGAACTTCCAGTGACCAGTATGAGAGCGCTAACACCAAATTTAACACACCTGTTTTCCATTTACACCTGAGACCTCATAAAACTAACGAGTCACATGATACCTTGGAGGGAAAAGAGCAAATTGGGCACAATTTGTCTATTTTCACTAAGGAGTGTAATCACTTTTGCTGACAGTGGTTTAGACATTGACGGCTATGTGTTGAGTTATTTTGAGGACACACCAAATTTACACTGTTATACAAGTTGTACACTGACTACTTTATATTTTATCAGTGTCATATCTTCTGTGTTGTAACATGAATATATATAATACAATATTTACAAAAATGTGAGGGGTATTGTCAGGGCTTGACGGCTCTCGGCTTGCAGGGAGCAATGTTCTGCAGCAGCTAATCAGTGACCCCACCCTGATATACATCCTGCTGGCAGCTCTGTGAGTGACAGAGGTCCAGCCACTCCAGACAGGGGGCGTGTCGCACCAGCCAATGGGAGGACTCGGAGGCTGCTCCAATCAGCTATAGGGGCGGTATCCAGGAATCCTATTTAAACTCCCTGCTAGCTGAGTGCTGCGCCTGCGATATTCTCCTGGCTGCCTTGCTACCTGTGCTATTGTTTGTTGTCTGCTTACCTGTGTACCTGACCTCGGCTTGTTCTCCTGACCCCGGCTTGTCTTCTGATTTTGTACCTCGCTCCCGTTCGTGTTTGACCTCAGCTTGTTTACGTTTATCCCTCTGGTTCTGATTTGTGGCTTGGCGTTTCCGATTTGTTATTGACCCGGACTGTCTGACTATTCTTCCTCCTGACGGCCCCACTTTTAGTAGCGCAGGGACTGTCGCCCAGTTGCGCTCCCACCTAGGGAGCACGCAAAGGGGCAGAACAGGGGGGCGGGGTTCCTCGGCTCACTGTACCTCCCTGACGGACGGTAACTACCTTTTTGTGAATACTGGGGGCGACATGTAATCGGATTTGCCCCTTTTTTTCTGCGAAAAACGGCCCCTCACCGATCCAACCCCTTCGGAGCGGGATGTTAGGCGCACCTTCGGCACTTTCGGATGCGCCTAACATGGGGGGGCTGTAATGGGCGGGTGTGGGCATTCTGGGGGGACGTGGCACATTCAAAAACTCCGGGGCATTATAAATCGCGGCTGGGCAAAGTCAGCGCTTGCAGCGCTCGCCATTTTGACAGGCAGACCTAATAAAATTGGTCTAAATGACCCGGGAGGAGGCGGGAACGAGAACAAACTGAGGGGAAAAATATAGAAGATCGCAAAAAAATCCTTCTTACCCACTCCGTGGGGCATATAGTATTTCCCCAAAAATCTTTTTTATTGGGTGAAACATTATCAAAAAAGCCCCAAACCTTTTAAAAAAAAAAACATAAATAAAATCACTTTTCCCAAAAACAAGAACGGCGCTACATCAAATTTTGATCTTGGAAATTGCCGGAAAACATAAACAAATTTTGTAAGCGTTCTCATTGGTCCCCCCCCCGAAACCCCCAACAATAGACGACAGTGAACCTTATAACCTTTGAAGAAATATAACCATCAAAAGCAAAGGCGGACATTCAAAATATAGTAAAAAAATGCAGAAAACGCTGATTGGGGTTTAAACACAGGGGGTTGGCAACCCGCCAAACAAATTCGGGAACATGAACCCATTAAACCATGGGGAATATTGACCAATCAAAAACAAGGCCGGGACAGTTTAAAAAACAGTAAAAAAGCAAAAAGACGATTGGTTTGGGTAGCGGGCTTGCTTTCCGCCAATTTGAGTGCAGCTACTTTTGTCACATTGTACAAAGGAAGACGGGCAAGAAATCTCGCTCTCACGCCGTGCACATGGAGTATGATTAAAAATATATTTTTTATTAGGTGTAAAACATTATCTGAAAAAGAGCTTACACCTACTATAAACATAAATCAATCAAATCCCTAACAACGCGTAGGTCGCCGTCACAGGCACTACATCAGGAATTGTGATATTGTAAATTGACAGAAAATACAGTAATTCAAATTCTGTAAGCTCTTCTCATTGGTTGGCAGAAACCAACCAATCAGAATAGGAGCGACAGTGAACCATTTTTAAACTATGAGAAGTATTGACCAATCAAATGCAAAGGCGGGACAGTTCAAAATACAGTAAAAAGGCAGAAAAGAGCTGTTTGGGTTTTGAGCCCAAAGGCGGCAGATATGAATCCACCAATCATATGTAGTACGTATATTTTGAGTGGAGCAAGAAGGGCACGATAGAAGGGCGCCCTAAAAGTTATTACTGTCTATGGGAAATATTTTAGTACTGTGATTGGTTGGGTGGAAGGGGCTCATCCTAATTAGCCAATCAGCGGGTGAGCTACTTATCTCATAGAGTTCTATGGGGAAAAGAAATGCAGAGCGAGCTCTGTTTGTGATTGGCTCAGTTAAAAGAGGCACGGTTATTTGGGCCAATGGGAGAGCGAGCGAGGCGTTAAAAAACAGCTATTTCCAGGCTGCACAGAGCCTGCAGGGTGCTGTAGAACGTTGTGCCATGCTTAAATATGCAGAGGGAGCTTGGTTTCGTCTTCATACAATGCTGTGTTTAAGTATGACAACGCATATGACTGCCGCCGCCTTAAATCGCTTCACTTAAAAATTCCCCCTGGCACTTAAAGGAAAAACACCAAAATACTGAAGGGGGAAATGTACCTGAAAAGTCAGGGCAGGCCAGCTTTAAAAAAACAACGAGGCTCGGTTAACATTATGACGATTTGGGGAGGTGACGGCAGCACCCACAGCAGCAAGGTCAAGAGGGGCAAAAATCCCCTTCGGAGGGGAAAAAAACAGGAGTGGGCCCAGAGTGCACAAAGACAAGGCGAGTGTGGAGGCGGGGCACAGCCCCAGCACAGATGGGGTCAGACAGTGCCCAATGACAGGGGTTTGTAGGTCGGCAGCCCAAAGCACAGCATGAGGTTAGACAGGGGGCACAATGACAGAGTGGAGGTAAAGGCAGAAACCCACAGCAGCACTGAGGTCTGAAGGGGCAAAATGCAGAGTGGTAGGCCCCGGCAGCAGCCACAGCACACAGAGGTCAACAGGGGCACAAGACTTTCTGAGGTGGCAAAAACGGAGTGGGCCACAGAGTGGCACAACAATTGGGGACACGGCAGCCACAGCAGCACATGAGGCAACAGGGCCAAGACAACTGGAGGGGAAAAAAACAGGGTAGGCCACAGAGAGGCACAATGACGGGGTTTGGGAGTGCCCACACGGCAACACGCATGAGGTCAGGAGTGCACAATACAATGTTGGGTGACGGCAGCACCACAGCACATGGCAGAAAGTGGCACAAGACATTCTGGGGGTTTGGCAAAAACGGGAGTGGGGCCAAAAGGGGGGATAAGAAAGAGTGCAGGGGTGGGGGGAAACGCACCCGCCACACAGCAGCATGAGGTCAGACAGTGGCACATTGACACGGGTGTGTAGGTCCGGCGCAGCCACAAACAGCAGGGGGTCAGACAGGGGGCACAATGACCGATGTGTAGGTCCCGCAGCCACAGCACAGCATGAGGTCAACAGTGGCACAAAACATTCGGGAGTGGCAAAAACAGGGTGGGCCACAGAGGGGCACAATGACAGGGGTGGAGGGACCGCACACAAAAGCAGCATGGGTCAGAGAGTGCAAAGACAAAGTGTGAGGTAGGGCCAAAACCACACAGCAGCATGAGGTCAGACAGTGGCACAAAATATTCTGGAGGCAAAAAAACAGGGTGGGCAACAGAGTGCACAAAGACAGAGTGCAAAGTGGGGGGGCAGGGCACAGCCACGCACAGCATGAGGTCGGACATGCCAAATGACCTGTGTAGGTCATGGCAGCACCCCAAAGCACAGCATGAGGTTAAAACAAGGGCAAAATGACAAGTGGTAGGTCAGGCAGCCCACAGCAGCAGCATGAGGTCGAGAGTGGCAAAATGACAAGTGGGGGTCCCGCAGCAGCCACACAGCAGCATGAGGTCAACTGGCACAATACATTCTGGGGGGTGGCAAAAACGGGATAGGCCACAGAGTGCACAAGACAAGTGGGAGGACACGGCAGCAGCCACAGCAGCAGCATGAGGTCAGAAGTGGCACAATGACAATCTGGAGGTGGCAAAACAGGGGTAGGCCACAGAGTGGCAAATGACATTGGGTTTGGAGGTGACCACAGCAGCAACGCAGCATGAGGTCAAGAGTGGAAAAAGACAGCGTGGGGAGTGAGGGCAGCAGCCACACAGCATGGGGTCAGAAAGTGGCACAATGACATTCTGGATGGGGAAAAAACGGGAGTAACCACAGAGGGGATAAGAAAGTCAGAGTGTGGAGGCACGGCAGCACCACAGCACACTGGGGGTCAGACAGTGCAAAATTGACCAGTGTTAGTCAGGGCAGCAGCCACAGAAGCAGCTGAGGTCAGACAGTGGCACAAGCCGATGTGTAGGCACGGCAGCACCAAGCAAGCAAGGTCAGAAGGGGCACAATAATTCTGGGTGGCAAAACAGGGGTAGGCCACAGATGGCACAATGACAGGGGAGGGGTGACCGCAGCAGCAACACACATGAGTCGAGAGTGCACAATACAAAGTGGGGAGGTCATGGCAGCACCACGCAGCAGAATGAGGTCAACAGGGGCACAAAATTCTGGAGCAAAAACGGGATGGGGCAACAGATGGCACAATGACAGAGTGTGAGGCCACGGCAGCAGCCACAGAAGCACATGAGGTCAGCGGGGGCACAATGACAAGTGGTTAGGCCCTGGCAGCACCACACAGCAAGCATGAGTTCAGAGAGTGTCACAAGACATTCGGGAGGTGCAAAAACAGGATTTACCCAAAGAAGGCACAATGACAGGGGTGGAGTTGACCGCACAGCAACACACATGGGTCAAGAGGGCAAAATGACAAATGGGAGGTCATGGCAAAAACCCCAGCAGCAGCATGAGGCAGAAAGGGCACAATGAAAGAGTGTGTAGCACGGCAGCAGCCACAGCAGCAGCACGAGGTCATATAGTGGCACAATGACATTCTGGAGGTGGCAAAACAGTAGTAGGCCACAGAGTGTTACAATGACAGAGTGTGGAGGTTTGTGGAAATACTAGTCCCTGGTAAAGATGGTGGTAGACAGATGGAGAAACTGGCAGCAGATGTGTGGCATCAGGCGGGTGGCGACATCAGAATAGTGGCTGAGGCAGATAGTTTGAACCCAGATTAATTTCTCACAGTTTGGGTGATGCGTCATGGCTGATGTAGTCTGACGCCTAAGGCATTGGTGTGTGGAAATCCTGGCCTGATTCATATTAACAAAGGGTTCTCCTTGGGGTAACGATGGCCCCCACCGTACTGAACACCCGCTCTGATGCCACACTACTGGCCGGGCAGGACAGCTTCTCCACTGCAAACACGGCAAGTTGCGGCCACACATCCAGTTTGGCTCTCCAGTAGTCCAGCGGTCCTTCTAACTGGGGTGGCAGAGTGCATCTGGACCGAGAGATGATGGCAAAGAGACACAACTCCCTTCTGCAGAGGTGGTGGAGCCTTGACTGGCTGCAATGGCATGCGTGCCACTGGGCGCTGCTGCAGCTTTTGCTGCGGCGGCTGGATGGACCACCACATCTGAGCCAACGTTTCTCCCAGCCACCGATGGGACGCTGCAGGTGTTGATGCAGGGCCGTGGCCAACATTAGCTCCCTGCCATGCTTCACTTTCTGCCCACAGATTCTACATATACCCATATTCGGCTCCTCCGGTGTCTTAACAAAGAACTGCCACACTGCCGAGTAGCTGATTTTATCGCCAACGCTCCGCACTGAGTGACCACTACCACCGCTGCCTCGCTGAGCCCCTGTGCCGCTACTTTCTTGGACCCGCGAAGCAGGCTTTTTACCCCGTGGCCGCTTGGCACCTGAACTCACACTGCTGCTACCCTGCTGACTCACGGCCACACAACCCACTTGCTGGCTGCGCCGCTGCCTGACGTGAAAGCTGACGCCCTCTTCTCCTGACGATGAGGGCATCAGCTACATCACCATCGATTTGTGTTTCATCGTCACTGCTGTCCTCATCACCGGTCTTGGTATGCAGAGGCTGACCCCCACAACATGACCCCCCATGCCAGTCTAAACATCTATACTTTGCCGCATACTGCAAGAAGCGGGGGATATTGGCCCCATTTCTTCGCTGCCAAGTAGCTGCTGACTGTCCTCCTCACCCCTCGCTGTATAGGGGCACTGAGCCCAGACCCATAGTAGATCTCTGGATGAGGGAACCGGAATGGGACAGAGGGGTTGAGGACAGGTGAGGGCCGCTGACCCACCCCGGGCCATAGCCAACTAAGATTTTGTGCCCTGACGTTCCCACCAACTCTTGGGCTGGGGGTTGCCCAGATTTTCATCTGGGAGGAAGTGGATGACCAAAGTCAACCAATCACGAACCCTGGGGTTGCTGAACAACACACTGCCGCTAGATGACAGCGGCAGTTCTGGCCTCACCGAGTGACCCCTTGCTGTGCTGCGACCTGGGCCTGCTCCAGGAATGTTTGTGCCACTGCCACTCGCAGGTGAAGAGCCTGACACTTCTCTGTCTGACATACTGTTTGTTCTAAAATGTACAGACACTGTTTGATGAAGATATTTGTATATGATAAATAAACACCCTGTATTTGACTCCAAATGAACCCACTAACAAGCTCGGGTAACCCTTGATATAAATTGCGCTCCACAAATGGGCAGGGAAAAATTTACTTTATTGCCGTTTAAGAACAAATGTGTATTTTTCTGAATATAAAAGCACAAACAGGCTTAATTAACTTTCGGATATGAATTATGCTACAGGAAAAAATTCTTCTTTGGCGGTGAAAAAGAACGTTTCTTTTAGTGACCACAAAAGCAGAATAGCGCTTAATTAACCCTTGGATCTAAATTGCGCAAAAGAAATGAGCAACCAACAATTACCAGCTTTGTAGCGTGTTAAAATGGCGTGTATTTTACGGTACACAACAACAGAAAAACTTGTAATTAACCTTCGGTTGTGAATTATGCTACAGGCAAAATTTTTTTTTTGGTGTTGAAAAAGAACGTTTCTTTTAGTGACCACAACAGCAGAACAATGCTTAATTAACCCCTGGATCTAAATTGTGCAAAAGAAATGAGCAACCAAAAATTACCAGCTTTGTAGCGTGTTAAAATGGCGTGTATTTTACGGTACACAACTACAGAAAAACTTGTAATTAACCTTCGGTTGTGAATCATGCTACAGGGAAAATTTATTTTTTGGTGTTTGAAAAAGAACGTTTCTTTAAAAACCACAACAGCAAACAACGCTTAATTAACCCCTGGATCTAAATTGCGCAAAAGAAAAGAGCAAACCAAAAATTACCACTTTGTAGCGTGTTAAAATGGCGTGTAATTTACGGTACAAAACAACAGAAAAACTTGTAATTAACCTTCGGTTTTGAATTATGCTACAGGCATAATTTCTTTTTTTGGCGATTAAAAAGAACGTTTCTTTTAGTGACCACAACAGCAGAACAACGCTTTGTTAACCCCTGGATCTAAATTTCGCAAAAGAAATGAGCAACCAAAAATTAAGTGGTGTTTGGATTGTAAAAACGCTGTTTCTTTAAATTAATACAACGGAACAGGCTTAGATAACCCTTGGATATTCAATGTTGCTCAAGAACTGAGCAATAGCATTAAAAATGTATATGCAAATGCATTGGACGCACACTGGACTTCAGTTCCAATACCCCACAAAATCAGAATTAGAACATAAGAGAAGCAGTCTCTGAGACAAGCAGTGACACCCCCCAAAAATTGCTGTATAAAAGTTTTAGTATGAGATATCACAAGCAGCTGCGGCAGCACCTTCCCTACACAGACAGTGAAGCGTTTTGAACTGCCAGCGTCGCGCCCTACTTATATAGTCGGTGACGTCACAGAATCCCGCCGGTTTTCTGATTGGCTTCATCTCTGCACATGTCATTTAGGCTACTGCCTTTCTTCCTCCCAGGCTTCTTTGCCCCATGTAACGCCATGTGCCTCGCAGCCCCTTTTATCAATTAAAAGCACGCTTCGTTCCCGCGAATCACCCCAATTTTCGACTTCGTTCAGAATCGAAGTTTTCCTGAAATTCTAAACGAATTCCACTTCATTAGAATCGATTTGCCCATCTCTAAAAATGAACAATAATATGGGGGTAACGAAAAACAAAAATATTAATTCAATAAATTCATTTTTATTTCTTTAATTTCGTTAGCCAATAATCAATAGTATGAGTGTAACGAAAATAAAGCTCTTTTCTGCATTTTTACTGTATTTTGTACTGTCACGCATTTGCATTTGATTGGTCAATACTTCTCCATAGGTTATAATGGGTCACTTTCACTCCTATTCTGATTGGCCGGATAGCCAAGCCCCCGCTAGTTCAACCCAATCAGCTCTTTTCCCGTTTTTGCATTTTACTGCATTTTGAACTGTCCCGCCTTTGCATTGAATTGGTCAATACTACTCCTTAGCTTATAATGGGTCACTGTCGCTCCTATTCTGATTGGCTGGTTTATGCCGACCAATGAGAAGAGCTTACAGAATTTGAATTACTGTATTTCCCGGCAATTTTCAAAATCCAAATTCGTGATATAGCGCCGTTCTTGATTTTTGGAAACTGATTTTATTTATGTATTTTTTTAAAAGGTTTGAGCTCTTTTTCGGATATTGTTTTACACGTAATAAAAACGTTTTTTTTATTCATATTCCATGACTCACGGAGCTGAGATTTATTTCTTGAGTGATCTTATATATTTTCCCTTTGATTTTAAATGATCCACTTTTTCACTACATTTCTTCGCTTTTAGAATGCTTAGATTTTTCACTTTACTCATTCATTCATTTGAAAGACAACTCTTTTTGCTAGTCACTAACATGTTTAATGATTTTTCGCTGTTTTCCAGCCTGTCTCGAATCGAATACAATTAGACAGTCCTCTGCGCCTAAGTCCCGCACAGCGCCTCACACACTGGCGAGGCGCAGGGAACTTTTCACCACATTTATGAGCGCACCTCCTCGGGCGGCGAATCTTAGGCGCAGTCCCGCACTGCGCCTAAGTCCCGCACTGCGCCTCACACACTGACAAGGCGCGGTGGACTTTACACCGCATATATGAGCGCACCTCCGGCGCCGACATACATGAGGTGCAGCTTTCACGTTCGAGCGCTCGAAAACTTGCGCTCCGACGTGTCGAGCTTCATACATGTCGCCCTGTGTGTCAGTCAAAACATAAAATAATTTTCAGCGTCAAACTGGACCTTAGACCCCGTAGACGTTAGACAATATACTCCAGCTTGCTGAGCATAGCAAAATTAGATGGCTTGCAGCTATTCTTTAAAACATAGGAATTTATTAATACTCCATTAAAACATAATGGTATAGGGTAGGGAGGTTGCGATACAATACCAGTGCGAGAGATTGCACGACGCGTTTCGACTATTGCATAGTCTTAATCATTGTGCCCATCTTAATCATTGTGCAAGCCATCTAATTTTGCTACGCTCAGCAAGCTGGAGTATATTGTCTAAAGTCTGTTTCCTGCTGTCCTCCTGAGTGGAAGTTGATTGGGAGTCTCCGTGCTATGCAAGCTACAAAATAAGAGGTATTTAAAGAACATCTACATTAGTGAGCTGACTAAAATTTCTTATATATATTTAGACCCCGCAGCGGAAATAAATTTTGGAGCCCACCATTAAGAAATAGAGATAGAAGACCACCACAATGGTGTAATAAAGCTAGCTGATATGTTTCACACTACAGGTGTATCGCTAAAGGCCCCTTTCTTCCTACTTCTAATAGTCTTTAAACACTGCCCACTTGTATTCAACTTCATTGCTAGCAATGTTCCCTGAAAGCCTATGTAGCTAGTGAGTAGGGCAGTTAGGATCTTATCTAGGGCAGTAAAGTATTGCAGTAGTAAGATTAAAAATGTTAACAACATTTTCCCTTTCCTCGTTAGTGTGATTCTTGTAGTCAGGGCCACCAACAGAAATTTCAGGGCCCCATACAGCTGAAGCACCTGTGGCCCCCCCCCCCCCCGTAAACCCCGCCCCCAGAACCCCGATCGCCCCGCCCCCCGCAAAAAAAACGGCCTCTAGGACAAAAAATGTTCCCATATTACCACATAAAACAGTGTGCACAAAAGAACTGAATTGTGTAGTACAATAGCAAGTGAGTCACACATATGTCTGTCTCACACATCATAGACACAGGGCTAAATAGCTCCATCCATATCCCCCTCCACCCACATACAATATCCCCCTCCACCCACATACAATATCCTCCTCCACCCGCATACAATATCCCCCTCCCCCCACATACACTATCCCCTCCCCCCACATACAATATCCCCCTCCACCCACATACAATATCCCCTCCACCCACATACAATATCTCCCCTCCACCCACATACAAAATCCCCCCCCACCCCCATACAATACCCCCTCCACCCACATACAATATCCCCACCACCCACATACAATATCCCACTCCACCCACAACCAATAACCCCCACCCACATAAAATACCCCTCCACCCACAAAACAATATCCCCCTCCACCCACAACAATATCCTCCTCCACTCACATACAATATCTCCCTCCACCCACATACAATATCTCCCTCCACTCACATACAATATCTCCCTCCACCCACATACAATATCCCCTCCATCCACATACAATATCCCCCTCCACCCACATACAATATCTCCCTCCACCCACATACAATATCCCCCTCCACCCACAAAAAATATCCCCCTCCACCCACATACAATATCCCCCTCCCCCCACATAAAATACCCCCTCCACCCACATACAATATCCCCCTCCACCCGCATACAATATCCCCCTCCACCCACATACAATATCCCCCTCCACCCACATACAATATCCCCTCCATGTTTCCCTTGGTCACTCACCTCACCACCTACTAAAATAATCACCACAAGAAAAGTAAGTGTACCTCCTAACACCAGCTCAGGTATAACCTACAACACCGCCACATAAGACCACATAGAGGTCAGAAAAACCAGCTCAGGTATAACCTACAACACCGCCACATAGAGACCACATAGAGGTCAGCACCAGCTCAGGAAAACCTACAACACTGCCATATAGGGGACCAAAATAGAGGTCAGAAAACCAGCTCAGGTCACATCACATTACAGTGAATATAAGCACTGAATTCCAATTTAGAACAAAATAACCCCTGAAATCAGGAACTCACCGGGAGATGTCATATATGAGATCGTTCTCTCTCTCATGAGTCGTTCTTATTCCCTTTTCTTCTGCATCCGTTCCACTCCGCCATGAGGACTTGTCCCGGCCACAACTCATCCCTGCAGAAATTATACACAAAATATCTTAGAATCCTCAAATTTTCAAGCATTTCTTTACCTATTCCCACCTCTGTACAAACTTCCCAGGGTGGGAGAGCGGGTACAAGCCATAACTTAGAGGCCTAGTATCCTAAGGGTTGGTGGTGTGGGAGAGGACTAACCCCCCTTTGGAGAAAAGGGCTACAGCTATGGGCTGCTCCCCAACAATTATATTACCAGGTAGGTAGGCAAAGGGGAAAGGTCCCGGTAATTAGAATACCCCTATTTAGGAAAGGTAGACCCCCGCCGGATAAGTTGGTAGGCCAGCCCCAGTGGGTTTGGGTACCTAGCCATGAGTCCCCTTTAGTTTTGTAGGCGGTCAGGGCCCCCTTAGAGGTTAGGTGGAGTCAGGGCCCTCCTTTTAGAGGTTAGGTAGTGTCAGGGCCCTCCTTTAAGGTTAGGTTAGAGCCCAGGCCCCCCTTTTAGAGGTTTAGGTAGTCAGGGCCCTCCTTTAGAGGTTTAGGAAAGAGTCAGGGCCCTCCTTTAAAGGTTAGGTAAAAGTCAGGCCCCCTTTTAGATGTTAGGCAGCCAGGGCCCCCTTTTAAGTTATAGGCACCCCAGGCCCCCTTTAGTTTATAGAGCGCGCCAGGGACCCCCTTTAGAGATAGGCGGGCGCCAGGGACCCCCTTTATTGATAGGGCAGTCAGGGCCCCCTTTAGTGATAGGCAGCGCCAGGAACCCCCTTTAGTGATAGGCAGTCAGACCCCCTTTAAAGTGATAAGCATGCCAGGACCCCCTTTAGTGAAGCATGCCAGGACCCCTTTAGTGATAGGCAGTCAGGGCCCCCTTTAGTGATAGGCAGTCAGGGCCCCCTTTAGTGATAGGCAGTCACGACCCCTTTAGTGATAGGCCAAGCGCCGGGGACCCCCTTTAGTGATGGGCAGCGCCAGGGACCCCCCTTTATGATAGGCAGTCGGGCCCCCTTTTAGTGATGGGCAGCGCCAGGGCCCCCCTTATGATAGCCAGCGCCAGGGACCCCCTTTAGTGATAGCAGTCAGGACCCCCTTTAAAGTGATAGGCAGCGCCGGGGACCCCCTTTAGTGATAGGCAGTCAGGGCCCCCTTATGATAGGCAGTCAGGGGCCCCCTTTATTTTATAGGCAGCGCCGGGGACCCCTTTAGTGATAGGCAGCGCCAGGACCCCCTTTAGTAAGAGCCAGTCAGGGCCCCCCTTTAATTGATAGGCAGTCGGGGCCCCCTTTAGGATAGGCAGCGCCAGGGACCCCCTTTGTATGGCAGCCCAACCCCCTTTAGTGATAGGCAGTCAGGGCCCCCTTTAGTGAAAAGGCACCCAGGGACCCCCTTTAATGATAGGCAGTCAGGACCCCCTTTAGTGAAAGGCAGTCAGGTCCCCCTTTTTGATAGGCAGCGCCAGGGACCCCCTTTAGTGATACTCAGCGCCAAGGACCCCCTTTAGTGATAGGCAGTCAGGGCCCCCTTTAGTGATAGGCAGCGCCAGGCCCCCCTTTAGAGATAGGCAGCAGTGCCCGCTAGTATATTAAAAAAAACCAAATCAATCACTTAACTGAGCCTCGGTCCTGCCGCTCCGAGCTGTCGCCGGCTCCTGCCGCCCTACATAGGTGGCGCGGGGGAAGTGACGTCATCGCGCCGCCTACGTCAGCAGTAGGGGCCGGCGCCTGGCAGGCTGAAGGCCTAATGCATTCAGCCGCCAGCAGATCACGGAGCGCAGGGGCTAGTGCGCGTGCTCCGCTGACACCGCGCAGCCCCGGAGTCGGGGGCATTAGTCTCCAGCTCCCGGGCCGGTCTCTGGGCGCTCGGGACGCAGGGCCCGGGCGTGCAGAGACCGGATGCGCTGCTGGGCCCCGGGGAGCGACGGCACTGCCTACGGGGCCCCCCGCAACTCGGGCCCCGCTCTGCCGTGAGAGGGAAAAAGATGCCCGCTTGCCGCGGGCCCCCTTATTCCACGGGGCCCCATACGGGAGTACCGGTTGTACCCCCTGTATGGCGGCCCTGCCTGTAGTGTAGCATAAAGTGAAAACTTATTCCTACTACTTTATCTACTACAGTATCAAATCCTACCTATATAATATACCAAATGCCAAGTCAGGATAATAAGTGCTACAGAAATTTTAACCATGTGAAACTACATCTGCCAGTATGACATCTTCTAGTAAGGAAATGCTGCAAGTTGTTGTTTCACAAACTAGAATACTGCAGACTGTACAGGCGAACACAATACTAATGTGGCACAGTCAGAGTACACAGTGACATTCAATGATTTACAGATGATGACTACTCTGAAGTCCAGCCTGCCAGGACTTCTTCCAGCTATGTCTTACCTCTACAGACCTTACCACCTTGGACACCTCAATTTTGCAGTAGTTCCTTAGTCTCTACACCAAAGAAGCCATTAAAACTACTGTAGTGCAAAGTGCAATAGAAAAAATAACTGCAGTAGAAAGAGTACCCTTAACAAGAGTCTAAATGCAATCAAACTTAACTTTTAATAGTAACACATAAAAACCAAATACTCCTCACTATTTTAATAATAGGGTCAAAACAAGGACTCCCCCTTCTTGGCTAACAGCAGTATCAAGGGTTGAAATAGTTCTCCAATGCAGGGTAATCATCTTCAAGGAAAATATAAGTCCATTAATGACCTATGGAACAATAGGGAAAGTCGGTCTCTAACCCTGCACAAATTCCTGTAGCAGGACCTGTCCCTTAGTGAAGCAAACATCCTGACAAGGGGAACCCCACAAATTATCCCTTGCCTCATCCTATATCTCACCCTGAGAAAAACAATATAGACCGCATATGCGTTTCGTCCAGAGGCTCGTCAGTGAAAAGTAACATAACTACATCACAGTGAAAAACAAGCAATTGGGTAAGGTATCCTGTGTATGACAAGACAGATTGGTAGCCATATTGAGACACTAACTGAAGAGCAAATATATAGAGTTGGGGTCCCTCAGCTCCACTTGTACTGCCCCGATTCCTTATTAGATATACATATTGCGGAGTAAATACTCTCCAATAGCCCGGTCCCCATTGGTCACATTTTGAAATCACATGAACATATATCAGGCCAAACTGCTGAATTCAAAAACAGCCAATTATATTCCAAGAAACCAGAGTCTTATTGGCTGAAGGGGAAACCCAAACAAATAACAATATGCAAACCGGGGTTTAAAGTGGTAAATAAATTATGGCATCAATCAAAACTAAATAATCATTATAAAGATTCCAACTCACAAACGTGATCCTCCATGTTACTAGACAGTTAATTTCAAAGAACAGCATCTTCCAGGACCTAGTGCGCAGCTCATAATCGCACACAACGCATGCGCCATTGATTTAGGATCCTGTTTGGTAATCATATCCAGAGACAGCATCGGCATCTTCTGGGATCAAATGCGCATGCGCATGGCCATGATGCCCTAATTGTGTAGGTTCAAAAGCAGGGGATCAATACCAATATCTGGGCACAATTCCCCCCAAAATAAAGAGCAGACCTAGGTTATCCTGGACAAATAATAGACCCTGGGGGAGTAATCCAAGCCACATAATGGACCCAGGAGACCACCAATTACAACCAGGTATATTTTACTGACAATAAATAATGTACAATATAGGTCTATTCATGACAAAATGTGTCCCCCAAAAAAACAAACCCGGTGTAAAAAAATATATTAGACCCTAAAGGCCAGTTAAACATTTATAATGTCTGCACAAGCAAAAATAGCATGTAATTCATACAGTGTTCAATCTACCCAATTAGAGGATTAAATTCAACTGCCACAGGCAGTTGGTTATTTACAACCATGAGATCTGCAGTGATCTCCAGTGATCAAAAGGCCTGAATGCAGTTGATTATCTATGACCACAAGAAATTACTCTGGTGTTCTAGAAACCAAAGTCGTATTGGCTGAGAGGGACCCAATCAAATATTCAGGTATGCATCAGTTTCAAAGTGGTAAATAAAGTTATGGTCGTCATAACGATCTAAATACTCATTATAAAGTCTCCAACTCACAAACGTGATCCTCCATGTCGATAGACAGTTAGTTTCAAAGGACAGTGTCTTCCAGGACCTAGTGCGCACATGCCTAATCGCCCACATTACATGTGCATGGCCACACATCGCCCATGTGCCACAACTCCGTGATTACATTCAGAGAACCACAACATAGCACTCTGTTGAACTGTGCAAACAAATAGAGGATCATAGTAACCCATGCAAGCGCACCACAGCTCCAAATCAAACATATACCACAGCACCGATGCACTACTTGTGTAGGTTCAAAAGGAGTGGATTGGTACCAATATCTATCTGTGCGCAATTCCCCAAAAAATAAAAGCAGACCTAGGTTATCCCGGACAAAAATAGTAAGTAATTCATACATTGTTCAATCTACCCAATTAGAGAATTAAATTCAACTGCTCCAGGCAAAGTACTTCAAAAATCACATAGTTGGTTATCTATGACCACAATAAATTACTCCGTTGATCAAAAGGCCTGAATGCTGTTGATTATCTTTTGCCACAAGAAATAACTCCGGTGATCACCGGGCCTGACTAATCACATTATGTTACATGTGATAAATCTAAAAATCATAGGACCTTGGAGATGAATTTAAGTACATAAGAATCTAGAATTGGAATGACAAATAGATGGGGAACCATTGGCTAGTAAAGTAAAACAAAATAGAGGGAATAATAAAGGGATGGGCGGCGGATAGTGATCATACAAAACAGATAGCAGTTGAAAGAATGTAGTCAGCTAACCACAAACTAATAACAGGTTGCAAGGGTGCACGGGCAAACCCGGGGGACCACCAGTAACAAACTAGTTGTAAATCATAACAGATCTTCGTCTGAGCGATACAACGCCAGCACCCATGAAGGTAAAATCCGAATCTTTATTGAGTTACAGCATGTGAGACATGAAATAGCTGACGTGTTTCAGAGTAGACAACCTCCTTAGTTGTAGCTAAATGACGTGATTAAAACATGCTATTTAAAAGAATTATTCATATATTTGTTTACACATTCTCTTTCTTTTATGATGTTTATTAGCTCCCTGTATTTTACATCGAGTCTTGTTTTGCATCAAGTCTTATTCTATAGATAATAATCATGTCAACTATTGTATACCGTGTATCTTTAAATTTGATTGATTCGACTCTTTTTGCTTTTAAATAGCATGTTTTAATCACGTCATTTAGCTATGACTAAAGAGGTTGTCTACTCCGAAATGCGTCAGTTGTTTTATGTCCCACATGCTGTAACTCAATAAAAAATCGGATTTTACCTTCATGGGTGCTGGCGTGGTATCGCTCGGACGAAGGTCTGTTACAATTTGCATCATACAAAACAGCTGTAAGTTAGAGTCTTATTCAAACCCAATGGATGAATTAAATGTAGTCTGAAAATCTGTTGGCTTTCCTTGTTCTTGTGTCCCAATGGCCTCTTCAATCCTATACCCCTACAACTCAAATCTTGATCACGGCCCCTAAAAAACTCTCAACATGATGGGATATCGGGGTATCAATCCCCACCTGATGTCACCAATACATTCTCCAATTCTTCCCCTTAAGAATATCTTCACACGGCTTAACTGCGGGATGTAATTACGTCCCGCAATTACGCCGTGTGGCCGGGGGCGAGGCGGGAGCGGGGGAGGAGCGGGGGGGCCGGCACATCGCCGGCCCAAAGACATTAATTAACACCGGCGCGTATACGCCGCTGGTAATTCACATGTCACGTATTCGCCGAGCAGGGAGAGGAGACGTAATCCATAGTTCTCTATGAGAACTGTGGATTACCATAATGACTGGGCCGTTTTCAGCCCGTAATTTGCGCACTCCGGCGAGTAATTACAGACCGAAATACGGCCCATTTTAAGCCGTGTGAACATGTCCTAACTCCCTACGAGTCTTTCCCACATAGTCCAGGGGACAAGTGCCATGTGCAAATACACAACACTCCCTGGTTTGCAATTAATAAATTCTCTGATTTTGAAATGTTGCCCAGTGGAGGAACTAGAAAAGGATTTTCAGACCGCTATATTTCTACTAGTCTTGCTCCACACACATTTGTAACATCCCTGGGGCTGAAGCCCCAGCCATGTAAAAGGTTCTTTGGGTGCCAAAAAGTGACTGTTGACTAGCCTATCCTGTAGACTTCTGCCTTTACGATATAAGTACATAAGAGTCCAATTCTGGATTCTTATGTACTTATTAGAGATGGGCGAATTGATTCTAACGAAGTGGACTTTGTTTAGAATTTCAGGAAAACTTCGGTTCTGAACGAAGTCAAAGTTTGGGGTACTTCGGGTGAACGAAGTGTGCTTTTCATTGATAAAATGGCTGTGAGCACATGGCGTTACATGGGGCAAAGAACTCTGGGAGGAAGAAGGGCTTCTCCTGCATGACATGTGCAGAGATGAAGCCAATCAGAGACCGGCGGGATTCTGTGACGTCACCGCACTATATAAGTCCGGGCGCGACGCTGGGAGCTCACACTCCTCTCACTGTACTGACTAGGGAAGGTGCTGCTGCGGCTGATAGCTCTTACTGAAGAACTGATTTTTATACAGCGATTTTTGTGGGGTGTCTCAGCTTGTCTCAGAGACTGCTTCTCTTAACGTTCTATTTCTGATTTTTTGGGATATTGATCTGAAATCCAGTGTGCGTCCACTGCAGCTGCATATACATTTAAATCCTATCTGCTCACAGCACATTGAATATCCAAGGGGGATCTAAGCCAGTTCCTGTTGTATTCATTTAAAGAAACAGCGTTTTTACAATACAAATACCACTTCATTTTTGGCTGCAATTCTTTGGCGCAATTTACATCCAGGGTTAATTAAGCGTTGTTTTTTCAGCTGTGGTGACTCCAAGAAAACCGCCCATTTTTCACCGCCAAAATATATACATTTTTCCTGTAGCCTAATTCACAAGCAAAGGTTAATTACAATTTTATCTCTTGTTGTTGTGGCGTAAAAAACACGGCATTGTAACACGCTACCAAAGCTAGTAGGTTGTGGTGGCGCAATTCTTTGGCGCAATTTACATCCAGGGTTAATTAAGCTTTGTTTTTCAGCTGTGGTGACTCCAAGAAACCGTAATTTTCACCGCCAAAATATATACATTTTTCCTGTAGCCTAAATTCACAAGCAAAGGTTAATTACAATTATTATCTCTTGTTGTGTGGTGTAAAAAACACGGCATTGGAACACGCTACAAAGCTAGTAGTTTGTGGTGGCTCAATTCTTTGGCGCAATTTACATCTAGGGGTTAACTAAGTATTTTTCTGCAGTTGCACTCAGTAAAAGAAACTTTCTTTTTCACCGCCACAGAAGAAATTCTGTAGCATAATTCATATCCGAATACACAGAGTTTTTAAACGGCACATACAAGTCAATTTTTCCTAGCCATTTGTAGAGCGCAATTTATATCCAAGGGTTACCCATGCTTGTTACTGGGTTCACTTGGAGTCAAATACAGGTTGTATATTTATCATATACAGATATCGTCATCAAACAGTGTCTGTACATTTTAGAACAAACAGTATGTTAGACAGAGAGGTGGCAGGCTCTGCACCTGCGAGTGGCAGTGGCACAAACATTCCTGGAAAAGGCCCAGGTCGCAGCACAGCAAGGGGACGTCGCAGCAGGGGTCACTCGGTGAGGCCAGAACTGCCGCTGTCATCTAGCGGCCGTGTGTTGTTCATCAACCCAGGGTTCTTGATTGGTTGACTAGGTCATCCACTTCCTCCCAGATGACATCTGACAACCCCAGCCAAGAGTCGGTGGGAACGTCAGACATAACCCTTAGTTGGCATGGCCCGGGAGCGGGTCAGCGGCCCTCACCTGTCCTCAGCCCGCCTCTGTCCCATCCGGTTCCCTCAGCCAGAGATCTACTATGTGGTCTGGGCTCAGCGCCACTATATAGCGAGGATGAACAATTGGAGGAGGGCAGTCAGCAGCTACTTGGCAGCGAAGAAATGGGGCCAATATCCCCTGCTTCTTGCAGTAATCGGCAAAGTATAGATGTTGAGAGTGGCATGTGAGGTCATGTTGTGAGGGGTCAGCCTCTGCATACCAGGACTGGTGATGAGGACAGCAGTGACAATGAAACACAAATAGATGATGATGTAGCCGACCGCACTTGGGAGCCGGGTGAGGCAAGGGCTTCATCATCGTCAGGAGAAGAGGGCGTCAGCTTGCGCGTCAGGCAGCGGCGCAGCCAGCAAGTGGGTCGTGTGGCCGTGAGTCAGCAGGGTAGCAGCAGTGTGAGGTCGGGAGCCAAGCGGCCACGGGGTAAAAAACCCGCTTCGCAGGTCCAAAAAAGTAGCGGCACAGGGGCTCAGCGAGGCAGCGGCGGCAGTAGTCACTGCGGAGCGTTGGCGGTAAAATCCGATTCTCGGCGGTGTGGCAGTTCTTTGCTAAGATACCGGAGGAGCCGAATATGGGTATATGTAGAATCTGTAAGCAGAAAGTGAAGCGTGGCTAGGGAGCTAACGTTGGCACCAAGGCCCTGCGTCAACACATGCAGCGTCACCATCCGGTTGCCTGGGAGAAACGTGGCTCAGATGTGGTGGTCCATCTTGCCGCCGCAGCAGCAGCACCCAGTGACACGCATGCCATTGCAGCCAGTTAAGGCTCCACCACCTCTACAGAAGGGAGCTGTTTCTCTTTGACATCATCTCCCTCTCCAGATGCTCCTGCTCCTCGCCACTCATGGCGCCAGCAGTCGTCCAGCGATGCAATTGCAAAGAGACAACCGTATGCGTCCAACCCTCCTAAGGTGCAGAAGCTGACCGTACTCCTGTCCAAGTTGTTGGTGCTGCAGTCCCTCCCTTTCCAAATGGTGGACTCTGCACCGTTCAGAGAACTAATGGCTTGTGCCGAGCCGAGATGGAGAGTTCCAAGCCGTAATTTCTTTTCCAAAAAGGCAGTACCAGCACTTCATAAATATGTAGAACAGAAGGTGTGCCAGTCCTTGAGCTTATCGGTTTGTTCCAAGGTGCACGGCAGCGCGAATGTCTGGATCTGTAACTACGGTCAGGGCCAGTACATGTCCTTTACGGCCCACCTGGGTGAATGTGCTTCCGGCCCAGGCACACCAACAACTTGGACAGGAGACGCCGCTTTCTCCTCCACGTTGTCAAACTGCGGCTCCTGCGCCAATGTCCGCCTCCTCCTCCTCCACCACCACCACCATCTCAGCCTCCACAAGTACTGCTCCATCATACCACATGTGTAGGGCACAGCGGTGTCACACAGTTCTACACCTGGCTTGCCTCGGCGAACGAAGTCACACAGGGGAGGAACTGCTCCGCATCATGCAGCAAGAAATCGATGTGTGGCTTTCTCCGCCCCAAAACTGCAAATCGGAACCAATGGTGACGGACAAGGGAGGAACATGGTGTCCGCGCTGCACCGAGGAGAGACGGTCCATGCGCCCTGCATTGCGCATGTGTTCAATCTGGTTGTGAAAAGGTTCCTGAAGTCTTTCACCGATCTTCAGAAGATTCTGAAAATGGCCAGGAAACTGCATGCACTTCATCCCATTCCTACAAAGCCAGGAACACCCTCCCGAGTTTGCAGCGGCAGAACGGCTCCCCCAACACACTCGGGATATGCAAATGTTTCCACCCGTTGGAATTCCAGCCTGCACATGTTGGCCCGACTGTATGAACAGAGAAAGGCCATTAACGATTTTTTGATGATCCAGGCGGACAGGAGTACCCCCCTGTGTAACTTTGATGTCAGCCAGTGGCAGCTCATGCGTGACACCTGCTGTTTGCTGAGACCAATCGAGGAGGCCACGTTATTTGTCAATCGCCAGGACTACGGGATGAATAACGTCATTCCACTGCTTCATGTCCTGGAACAGATGCTGAAAAATCTGTCTGGGCAGGGGACTGGAGACGTGGCGACTACATCTCGTGGCCACATGAGTCCAGTGGGGACTGAAATGGAGGAGGAGGAGGAGGACATTGGAGCAGAAGCATTGTCTGGTGAAATGAGTGGATTTTCTACCCGGGTGACAAGAGAGGAGCAGGAGCAGCTGGAGGAGGTAGATGGAGGTGAGGAAAGACGGGGCAGATGACCCCGCAAGCACCGTGGCAGTATACAATGGAGATGGAGGCAGGGAGCCCCTTGGAGTCACTTGGGGCGATGGCCCCGCAGAAATTGCTGATTTGCCTGGCTAGTGACAGCCGAATAGTCAGCATCCGGCAGAGGGATGACTTCTGGTCTCCACCCAAATTGGACCCTCGCTACCGGTCCAAAATGGGAGCCTTTTTCCCAGCAAATTGAAGGGAGGACAAACTCAAATACTATAGGGAAATCCTCCGTAGTCAGTTGGCTGCTGCCTATGTGCGGCATCGTCCCTCCTCTGACAGGTCTGACCAGGGGGTTCCTCAGCGCTCACGTACTACTGCCACGGCTGCTGGGGGAAGGTGAGGGGGTCAGAGAAATACCAGCTCCATCAGCAGAAACCTAAGTCTGGAGTCACTGATGAGCAGCTTCCTTCAACCGCCTAGTGAGGAGGGCAGTCGCCAGCAGCAGCAGCAGCAGCAGGACCTGGAGCAGACCCTGAACCAAACAGGTGGTGGCCTATTGGAAAGCACTCTTGCCACCCCAGTTAGAAGATCCCCCTGGACTACTGGGCAGCCCAAACTGGATGTGTGGCCGCAACTTGCCGAGTTTGCAGTGGAGAAGCTGTCCTGCCGGCCAGTAGTGTGGCATCAGAGCAGGTGTTCAGTGTTGGCGGGGGCCCATCGTTACCCCAAGGAAACCCCTTGTCCAGGGGAAATGTGGAACGACTGATTTTGTCAAGATGAATCAGGCTGGATCGCCAGGATTTCCACACACCAATGCCTTAGGGCGTCAGACTACATCAGCCATGACGCCTTCCCCCCAAACTGTGAGAAATGGTCTGGGTTCAAACTACCTGCCTCAGCCACAATTCTGATGCCGCAACCCGCCTGATCCCACGCATCTGCTGACAGTTTTCCATCTGCCACCAACCATTTTACCAGGGACTGGTTTTTGCCACCCACCTCCACAACTCTGTCATTTTTCACTGTCTGACCTCATGCTGCTGCTGTGGGGTGCTGACGTGACCACACACTGTGTCATTGTGCCACCTCGACCTCATTCTGTTGCTCCTTTCCCGCCGTCACCCTCCACTCTCTGTCTCCATTTTTGCCACCTCCAGAATGTGATTGTGCCACTTTCTGACCTCATTGCTGCTGCTGTGGCTGCTGCCGTTACCTAGACACTGTGTCTTGTGCCACTCAGTGGCCTATTCCTGTTTTTTTTGGCCACCTCCAGAATGTTCATTGTGCCACTGTCTGACCTCATGCTGCTGCCGCCGTCACCTCCACTCTCTGTCATTGTGCCACTCTGTGGCCTACTCCAGTTTTTTCCACCTCCAGAATGTCATTGTGCCACTTTATGACCTAATGCTGCTGCTGTGGCTGCTGCCGTGACCTACCACACTGTGTCATTGTGCCACTGTCTGACCTCATGCTGCTACTGTGGCTGCTGCCGTGACCTACATACTCTGTCATTGTGCCACTCTGTGGCCTATTCCTGTTTTTTGCAACCTCCAGAATGTCATTGTGCCACTGTCTGACCTCATGCTGCTGCCACCGTCACCTCCACTCTCTGTCATTGTGCCACTCTGTGGCCTACTCCAGTTTTTCAAACCTCCAGAATGTCATGGTGCCACTGTCTGACCTCATGCTGCTGCTGTGGCTGCTTCCGTGACCCACACACTGTGTCATTGTGCCACTGTCTGACCTCATGCTGCTGCTGTGGCTGATGCCGTGACCTACACACTCTGTCACTGTGCCACTCTGTGGCCTATTCCTGTTTTTTGCCACCTCCAGAATGTCATTATGCCACTGTCTGGCCTGATGCTGCTGCCGCCGTCACATCCACTCTCTGTCATTGTGCCACTCTGTGGCCTACTCCTTTTTTTCCTCCTCCAGAATGTCATTGTGCCACTGGGCTGACCTCATGCTGCTGCCGCCATCACCTCCACTCTCAATCATTGTGCCACTCTGTGGCCTACTACTGTTTTGCCACCTCCAGGATGTCATTGTGCCACTGTCTGACCTCATGCTGCTGCTGCCGTGACCTACACACTGTGTCATTGTGCTACTGTCTGACCTCATGCTGCTGCTGTGGCTGCTGCCGTGACCTACACACTCTGTCATTGTGCCACTCTGTGGCCTACTCCTGTTTTTCCCAGCTCCAGAATGTCAGTGTGCCACTGTCTGACCTCATTGCTGCTGCTGTGGCTGCTGCCGTGACATTACCCATTGTCATTGTGCCACTGTCTGACCTCATGCTGCTGCTGTGGCTGATGCCGTGACCTACACCCTCTGTCATTGTGCCACTGTCTGACCTCATGCTGCTGCTGTGGCTGCTGCCGTGACCTACACACTCTGTCATTGTGCCACTCTGTGGCCTATTCCTGTTTTTGCCACCTCCAGAATGTCATTGTGCCACTGTCTGACCTCATGCTGCAGCTGTCGCTGCTGCCGTGACCTCCACACTGTGTCATTGTCCCACTCTGTGGGCCCACTCCTGTTTTTGCCACCTCCAGAATGTCATTGTTTCCACTGTCTGACCTCATGCTTTCTGCTGTGGCTGCTGCCGTGACCTACACACTGTGTCATTGTGCCACTGTTGACCTCATGCTGGGTGCTGTGGCTGCTGCCGTTTACCTGCACTCTGTGTCATTGTGCCACTGTCTGACCTCATGCTGCTGCTGTGGCTGCTGCCGTGACCTAAACACTCTGTCATTGTGCCACTCTGTGGCCTATTCCTGTTTTTGCCACCTCCAGAATGTCATTGTGCACTGTCTGAAACCCCATGCTGTTGCCGCCGTCACCTCCACTCTCTGTCATTGTGCCACTCTGTGGCCTACTCCAGTTTTTTCCACCTCCGGAATGTCATTGTGCCACTGTCGACCTCATGCTGCTGCCGCCATCCCCCTCACTCTCTGTTTATTGTGCCACTCAGTGGCCTACTACTTTTTTTTCCAAACCCCCAGAATGTTCATTGTGGCCACTGTCTGACCTCATGCTGCTGCTGCCGTGACCTACACACTGTGTCTTGTGCTACTGTCCCGACCTCATGCTGCTGCTGTGGCTGCTGTCCTTGACCTACACACTCTGTCATTGTGCCACTCTGTGGCCTACTCCTGTTTTTCCCAGCTCCAGAATGTCATTGTGCCACTGTCTGACCTCATGCTGCTGCTGTGGCTGCTGCCGTGACATACACATTGTCATTGTGCCACTGTCTTACCTCATGCTGCTGCTGTGGCTGATGCCATGAAACCCACACACTCTGTCATTGTTTCCACTGTCTGACCTCATGCTGCTGCTGTGGCTGCTGCCGTGACCTACACACTCTGTCATTGTGCCACTCTGTGGCCTATTCCTGTTTTTGCCACCTCCAGAATGTCATTGTGCCACTGTCTGACCTCATGCTGCAGCTGTCGCTGCAGACGAGACCTCCACACTGTGTCATTGTCCCACTCTGTGGCCTACTCCTGTTTTTTCCACCTCCAGAATGTCATTGTGCCACTGTCTGACCTCATGCTGCTGCTGTGGCTGCTGCCGTGACCTACACACTGTGTCATTGTGCCACTGTCTGGGCCTCATGCTGCTGCTGTGGCTGTGCCGTGACCTACACACTGTGTCATTGTGCCACTGTCTGACCTCATGCTGCTGCTGTGGCTGCTGCCCTGACCTACACACTGTG
The DNA here is from genome assembly GCA_025379985.1 of Phyllomedusa bahiana. Classification (NCBI taxonomy): domain Eukaryota; kingdom Metazoa; phylum Chordata; class Amphibia; order Anura; family Hylidae; genus Phyllomedusa; species Phyllomedusa bahiana. Next base: position 3,722 of record JAODAL010009539.1, on the reverse strand, counting down.
TCATTGTGGCACTCTGTGGGGCCCACTCCCTGTTTTTTGCCACCTCCAGAATATCATTGTGCCACTGTTTGACTTCATGCTGCTGTGGCTGCCGCCATCACCTCCACACTCTGTCACTGATGTTGCCACCTGAGCCCTCAGCTTGTTTTTTTACGGCTTTCGCTGCCATGACTTTATCAGGCTACATTTCCCCTTCAGTTTTTTGGTCAGTTTTGCCCTCTTAAGTGCCCAGGGAATTTTATAGTGAAGCGATTCTAAGAGCGGCGGCAGTCATCTGCGTGTCATACTAAAACACAACATTGTATGAAGACCAAACCAAGCTCCCTCTGCATATTTAAGCATGGCACAACGTTCTACAGCAGCCTGCAGACTCTGTGCAGCCTGGAAATAGCTGTTTTTTAACGTGATTCATCCCGAAGTAATTCGGAACAAAGTTTTTTTTTGCCGAGAAATCCGGCGAAGTGAACGGACCGCATTTCGGGAAATTCGCCCATCTCTAGTACTTATATTCATCTCAAAGGTCCTATGATTTTTCGATTTATCACATGTAACATAATTTTATTATTCAGGCCCTTTGATCACCGGAGTAATTTCTTGTGGCAAAAGATAATCAAGAGCATTCAAGCCTTTTGATCAATGGAGTAATTTATTGCGGTCATAGATTACCAACTTTTTAAGTACTTTGCCTGGAGCAGTTGAATTTAATTCTCTAATTGGGTAGATTGAACAATGTATGAATTACTTACTATTTTTGTCTGGGATAACCTAGGTCTGCTTTTATTTTTTGGGGAATTGCGCACAGATAGATATTGGTACCAATCCCCTCCTTTTGAACCCACACAGGTAAGGCATCGGTACTGAGGAATATGTTTGATTTGGAGCTGTGGTGCGCTTGCATGGGTTTACTATGATCCTCTATTTGTTTGCACAGTTCAACAGAGTGCTATGTTGTGGTTCTCTGAATGTAATCACAGAGTTGTGGCACATGGGCGATGTAAACAAATGCCATTGAAAAGCATTGAAAAAGTTTAGATAATATTCTGTGCCGTAATATCACGATGCAATATCTGTTTAGTTCTGCTACATCTGTAATTGGCTGTTTTTGAATTCCGCAGTCTGGCCTGATATGTTCATGTGATTTCATAATATGACTTAGGGGAATGGGCTATTGGAGAAAATTTACTCTGCAATATGTATACCTAATAACAAATGGGGGGCGGTACAAGTGGAGTTGAGGAACTCCACCTCTATATATTTGCTCCTCAGTTAGTGGCTCAACATGGCTACCAATCTGTCCTGTCATACACAGGATACCTTACCCAATTGTTTGTTTTTTCCCTATTGTGTGGTTTTGTTACTTTCCCACTGACGATGCCCTCTGGGGACATTTGCTCCACTAAGGGACAGTTCCTACTACAGGAATTTGTGCAGGATTAGAGAGCATCTTTCCCTATTGTTTCATAGGTCCTGAATGGACATATTTTTTCTTGAAGATGATTACCCTGCAATGGAGGACTACTTCACCCCTGGATACTGCAATTAGCCAAGAAAGGTGAGTTTTGACCCACTTATTACTCTTTTATTTATATAGTGAGGAGTATTTAGGTATTATTTTTTACTATTAAAAGTTAAGTTTTATTATATTTAGACTCTTGTTAAGGGTTCTCCTTCTATTGCAGTGATTTTTCATATAATCAGGAGACTCCTTAGGGTATGTCCCCATGGCAGGTTTTTCAGTAGGTTTTCGAGACGGTTTTCGGTTTTGAAAGCCATCTGTAAACCGGCTGTGGAACTTTATCATGGACTTTAATGGAAAATCCATGCAGCGGTCCCCTCTGCACGAATTTTCCGGCAGACGTTTTTTTTTAGATCAATGGAGGTCCAAAAAACATTGAACATGGTCATTCTTCTGCCCGGTTTTTGGGCGGAACATTAACAGGTCAATGCCAAGGGGCAGGGCTATTCTCTGCAAACTGCGGAGAAAAGCTGTCACCCTGCGGCCGTGTACATGGCCCCAAAACAGAGCAAATACCGTTCTGATAATCGAATCGGTATTTGCTCTGTGCCGTGTAAATGGCCCCTTTGCGTTTGTCACTATATGACAGTTGCAGTGATCTATAATGCAATAGAGTCACAAGTTATGTTCCACAGATAGCCAGGCTCCAGAATATACAGTATATATCTACCTAGTGCCATACAAATTCCCAAACAGTTGCCCAAACAGAGTATTTATTATGAGCTCCTTCACATGTCCCTGTTCCCTATGGTAACACATCTCAAGTAATCAGAGCAGTCTCTCGAATTTCAAGTGCAAATTGTCCACTGTCCCTCTAAAATAGTAAACCATCTAATGCACATCTTAATGCAAAAACTGTGTTGAGTGGCTGTCAGCAATACCATTGAAGTACAACCCACTATATGCTTACACAATGGTTTACACTGTAGCCTTTCTCTTGTGGTGCACATAGGAGTTCTCCTGATATATACAGTAATTAATAAATGACCAAGTCTAATATATCCAACTCATTTGTTTGATTTTGTTCTCTTTGTCTCTTTTTAGGACTTTTGTAAAAATATCATATAATTTTAGGTTAAAATTATGCAGAAATATAGAAAATTCAAAAACTTTAAAGAAGCACTGTGCATGCCTTTGATATAATGACAAAATGAAATGTGAATTGGGATCAAGGTCTAATGTGACTATAACAGGGCATTGCAGATCTGCTTCAGTGGCAGGAGTAGGGCAAAACAAGACAATAGAGCTGATCCACCATTAAGACTGCACTATCTGAGCCTAGGATTACACCAGAGTTTTAGTTGATGGATTTCTTCATGTTGTCCAAGTGTAATTGGCGTTAGAAGTACTAAAGTATGCTGCTACAGCCACATTATCACCACTACTCTACACATTATCACCCCTATCAAAGGCATGCACAGTGTTTTTGGTGGATCAGCTCTACTGTCTTCTTTTTCCCTACTCCTGCCACTGAAGCAGATCTGCAATGCCCTGTTATAGTCACATTACACCTTGATCAAAACTCACCTTTAATTTTGTCATTATATCAACGCATGCACAATGTTTTTACCACCTGAATGTTGAGTGTTTGTGTGTTTAAAAGTCTAGAGTTTGCAGTAGGTGCTCTGCTTTCCTCTCTATGTACACCCTTAAGGAGCTATCCTTCTTAGTGCTTTGCCTTTTCTTTACACTTTGATCTGCCATGTACAGTCTCCTTTACCTCCTTGCAGCTATCTCTAGCACTGAGAGAAGGGAGTGAAAGAGTAGAGAGATATCAGAAAAAGAAGCAGTGCTTTGACAGATTTGTATTACATCCTGCGGTACATTCAACTGGACTTACATAACCTTCACAGTAGCAAAATTAAAGGAAAGGGTTAATGAAGACTATTTAGAAATATGTGGATTTTGGAAACAAATCAACAATATATAAATTTGCATTGCAAAGGTGTTCATGTCCTTTAACTATGTTAGTTGTTGTAGATAGGGTCACAGTTCTAGGCTATGCCTTCTGTTGATATTCAGATCTCCCATTATTATAACTAGTGTTGAGCGATTTTTATCGACAAAGTTGAAATCGGCAAGGTTTTTATGGTGATCGAAAATTTCCAGATCATGCGATAATTAAGGTTAAAATCTGTGCATCATCTATTAAGATCGCGCCTTTTTTTTGGGGGCTTCCTTAAAATTTTGGCGGCGAAAAGTAAAA